>MJUU01008326.1:93467-132142 GCA_002080025.1 Modiolus philippinarum
CCCCTGTTGGGCCCCATTTATCTCGTGAGTGGTACATGCTACGTGAAATCCGTTGGCATACTCCAGATTGGAAATTTCCTCAGGAGCACACTGAAACAAACCCCATCAAAATCCAATAAATAATAAAGATTCTACAGTCAAATATGTGAAAACACCTCATTTAACCCTTTTTTGGCCCCTAATTCTGAAATGGGTGGGGCAAAAACCTAAAGGAAAAAAACGTTTCTCAAGAATGTTCCAAGAAACATCATACTAAGATTTGAAAACAATCCATCCACTAGAACCAAAGTTATGCTGTCCACAGACACGAAAATACCTATTTTTACCCCTTTTTGGCCCCTTTTTTGCCTTTTTTTCAAAAACGGGTTGAGCAGGGAACGCGAAATTAAAACCTGGGCTTAAGCTTGTGCCAACAAACATCATACTAAAATTTGATAATAATCCGTTCACTAGAACTAAAGTTATGCTGTCCACAGACGCCGACGCCGACGCCAACGCCGACGCCGACGCCAGCGCCATACCATAATATGACCGCAAAATTTTTGCGGTCATATAATACCCTAGATTCTCATTCCATCCTTCCCCAATTTTCTTCAGCCCCTTCAAAAAATTTTATTTTGGTCTTTAACTCATTTATTATTATTTTCTTTAAAAATTACAACATTTTTCGCCATAAATGATAATCAAATTGTCCAACCACCCTGAATTTTTTGAAGAGTTGGATGAGGATTAAGTATTTTTTATAATGGCCTATGGTCTGCATTGAGATGTTGGCACCCTGAAGTTTTCACTTTGTCTGTCTGTACATCAAAAAATATTTTCTGTCAGATTTCCTGGCTTGAATAACTTGGAATTATTTGAAATTTGTTCTGAAGCTTGGAAATGATGAGTTGTATTATGTAAGAGAATTCCAAGTTTGCTTGCTTCCTGTTTGCCTATACTTTGGTGGTGACAGGACACCAGCACTAGCAAGAGCAAGCAGTAGAGTTAAACCGGTTAATGGAAACTGTAATTTACCCTTTCTCCATCCAGTTTCCCTATAGTATAATAAGCATACAAACATAGAAAGCAGCCACAGCCTGCTAAGCTCACCTCGTTGCGCAGCATTGTCACATGTTGCACATGTCAGTAAACAGGAATGGACTATAATCATTCTTTATAACAGATTCAATCATGCGTAAAATGTAGGTCAGAGACAACATCCGAAACATGCATTGTTGTTGTCATCCCAAAATGCATCACACATACCACTATGGTTGATGTGGGCCAAGTCAGTAAGCGGGAATGGACTTAAACCATTCTACCTAACCAAGTCGCTCATGCGTAAAATGTAGGTCAGAGACAGCATCCGAAGCATGCATTGTTGTTGTCATCCCAAAATGCATCACACATAACACTATGGTTGATGTGGGCCATGTCAGTAAGCGGGAATGGACTTTAACCATTCTACCTAACCAAGTCGCTCGTGTGTAAAATGTAGGTCAGAGACAGCATCCAAAGCATGCATTGTTGTTGTCATCCCAAAATGCATCATACATACCACTATGGTTGATGTGGGCCATGTCAGTATGCGGGAATGGACTTTAACCATTCTACCTAACCGGACGCCGACGTGGACGCTAGGGGTATCACATAAGCCCCCTCACTTCGTGAGGTGAGCTAAAAATAAAACCCAATAGAGGTATACCTTTGTGTTGAGGAATTTACTGTTAGTGTCCCATCCAGTGGTTTTTCACATCCATGTTACTTGGTCCAATCACAGAATCCTGTTACTTCATCACCTCATCCAAAAAAATACTACATTAAAATAAAGTCTTTAGAGAAAATGACAATCTTAATAGAAGTCTGAGCTTTTATCTGAATTTGAGTACAAAGTATAAAATTTTCATCACAGCCATTTTACACAACACAGTTGGTGTATATATTGCACTTGTCACCAATAAAAGAAACCCATAAAAATCCATCACAACACACTAAATATTGTGGCATGATCTGGGTACTGGCATGTTATTAAAACGTCCTGAAATTTGTCTAATAAAGTCAGTAACTGTGATCGGGTCAGATCTTCATAAAACATTATCTCTTCAAAATGATGTTGGCCATTAAAGTATGGACTTAATCTGAAAGTAAATAAATGACAAATTATTGATACACAATAGATACATAAATCATTGTTGTTTACCTACTCAGTTGGGTTTAAACTATAGGTAGCAAAACATGCCAAAAAGTCATAAAAACATTTTCAAGTCATTAAATTACATTAAACCTTTAAGTTCAGTTATCTAAAATATTAAACTAAAACATATCAGAAAATGTATTTTTGTGAAGATGCCATTAAAATTGCTTAAAAAAATTTGCATCCAAGAAAACTATTATATGTTCTTGTAAAAATATAGCAAAGATAACGAGCAAAATACAACAAAATTAGCAAGGCAATATCTCAGCAATGGCCGTCTTGAATTTCTTATTTCCTTGTCCCAATAAACATTTCTGTTTAAATGTTTACTATTTTCCATAGGTGTCCATTTTAATGTATTTTCTGGATTAACTAAAGTTCATTTCAAGCAGCTTTATGATTTTATCAAAAGTTTCAGATCCATGCACTAACTTAACCAATTTCATGAGGTTCCCATTAAAATGAATAAGGCCAATGTAAAAACTATGTTCTAGATGGTGGCCATCTTGGATGAGGTACAGACCTGCCGGATACATTTTTTGGATGGGACCACCTAAGCACCATTGTGGCTTAGTTTGGTTCTAATTGGACTAGTAGTTTCTGAGAAGAGGATCTTTGAATGTATATTCCATAGGGTCCAATGTTAAAACTATGTTCCCACTGGTGGCCATCTTGGATGAGGTATGGACCTGCCAGATACCATTTTAGGAAGGGACCATGTAAGGGCCATTGTGACTAAGTTTGGTAATAATTGGACTTGTAGTTTCTGAGAAGATCTTTGAATGTCTTTTCCATAGGGTCCAATGTCAAAACTATGTTCCACTGGCGGCCATCTTGGATGAGGTACAGACCTGCCGGATACCTTTTTGGATGGGACTATCTAAAGACTATTGTCACGGCCTAGTTAAGTTTTAATTGGACAAGTACGCAGTTTCTGAGAAGAAGATCTTTGAATGTCTTTTCCATAGGGTCCAATGTCAAAACTTTGTTCCACTGGCGGCCATCTTGGAAGAGGTACAGACCTGCTGGATACCTTTTTTGGAAGGGACCATCTAAGGACCATTGTGACTATGTTTGATTATAATTGGACGAGGAGTTTCTGAGAAGAAGATCTTTGAATGTCTTTTCCATAGGGTCCAATGTTAAAACTATGTTTCCCACTGGTGGCCATCTTGGATTAGGTACGGACCTGCAGGATACCTTTTTTTGAAGGGACCATCTAAGGACCATTGTGACTAAGTTTGGTTATAATTGGACTGGTAGTCTCTGAGAAGAAAATCTTTGTATGCCTTTTCCATAGAGTCCAATGTGAAAACTATGTTCTGCGCTGGCGGCCATCTTGGATTAGGTATGGACCTGCCGGATACATTTTTCAGAAAGGACCATCAAAGGACCATTGTGACTAAGTTTGGTTATAAATGGACTGGTAGTTTCTGAGAAGAAGATCTTTGAATGCCTTTTCCATAGGGTCCAAAGTAAAAACTATGTTCCCGCTGGCAGCCATCTTGGATCAGGTACGGACCTGGTGGATACCTTTTTTGGAAGGGACCATCTAAGGACCATTTTTGACTAAGTTTGGTTATAATTGGACAGGTAGTTTCTGAGAAGATCTTTGAATGTCTTTCCCATAGGGTCCAATGTTAAAACTATGTTCCCCACTGGCGGCCATCTTGGATTACTTACGGACATGCCGGATACATTTTTTAGAAGGGACCATCTAAGGACCATTGTGACTAAGTTTGGTTATAACTGGGCGGGTAGTTTCTGAGAAGAAGATCTTTGAATGTCTTTTCCATAGGGTCCAATGTTCAAACTATGTTCCCCGCTTGCGGCAATCTTGGATAAGGTACGGACCTGGCGGATACCTTTTTAGGAAGGGACCATGTAAGGGCCATTGTGACTAAGTTTAGTTATAATTGGACTTGTAGTTTCTGAGAAGATCTTTGAATGTCTTTTCCATAGGGTCCAATGTCAAAACTATGTTCCACTGGCGGCCCATTTCCATAGGGTCCAATGTCAAAACTATGTTCCACTGGCGGCCATCTTGGAAGAGGTACAGACCTGCTGGATACCTTTTTTGGAAGGGACCATCTAAGGACCATTGTGACTATGTTTGATTATAATTGGAGAAGAAGATCTTTGAATGTCTTTTCCATAGGGTCCAATGTTAAAACTATGTTCCCCGCTTGTGGCCATCTTCGATTAGGTACGGACCTGCCGGATACCTTTTTTGGAAGGGACCATCTAAGGACCATTGTGACTAAGTTTGGTTATAATTGGACTGGTAGTCTCTGAGAAGAAAATCTTTATATGCCTTTTCCATAGAGTCCAATGTGAAAACTATGTTCTGCGCTGGCGGCCATCTTGGATTAGGTACGGACCTGCCGGATATATTTTTCAGAAGGGACCATCAAAGGACCATTGTGACTAAGTTTGGTTATAAATGGACTGGTAGTTTCTGAGAAGAAGATCTTTGAATGCCTTTTCCATAGGGTCCAAAGTAAAAACTATGTTCCCCGCTGGCGGCCATCTTGGATCAGGTACGGACCTGGTGGATACCTTTTTTGGAAGGGACCATCTAAGGACCATTTTGACTAAGTTTGGTTATAATTGGACAGGTAGTTTCTGAGAAGAAGATCTTTGAATGTCTTTCCCATAGGGTCCAATGTTAAAACTATGTTCCCCGCTGGCGGCCATCTTGGATTAGTTACGGACATGCCGGATACATTTTTTAGAAGGGACCGTCTAAGGACCATTGTGACTAAGTTTGGTTATAATTGGGCGGGTAGTTTCTGAGAAGAAGATCTTTGAATGTCTTTTCCATAGGGTCCAATGTTCAAACTATGTTCCCCGCTGGCGGCCATCTTGGATAAGGTACGGACCTGGCGGATACCTTTTTTGGAAGGGACCATCTAAGGACCATTGTGACTAAGTTTGTTTATAATTGGACAGGTAGTTTCTGAGAAGAAGATCTTTGAATGTCTTTTCCAAAGGGTCCAATGTTAAAACTATGTTCCCCGCTGGCGGCCATCTTGGATGAGGTATGCACATGCCAGATACGTTTTTTGGAAGGGACCATCAAAGGACCATTGTGACTAAGTTTGGTTATAATTTGACTATTAGTTTCTGAGAAGAAGATCTTTGAATGTCTTTCCTGTAGGGTCCAATGTTAAAACTATGTTCCCCGCTGGCTGCCATCTTGGATTAGGTACGGACCTGCCGGATACATTTTTTAAAAGGGACCACCCAAGGACTATTGTGACCAAGTTTGGTTCCAATTGGCCCAGTGAATTCAGAGGAAAAGATCTTTAATGAAAAGTTTACGACAGACGACGGACGGACGACTACGCCAAGTGATGGCAAAAGCTCTCCCTGGCATTGCCAGGTGAGCTAAAAATTTCACAACTAATCAGGGTCATTGAATTAAACTTCTGGTCAATCCCAAAATTATTTCATTATCACAAGAGCATTTTAAAACTCAGAAATTACCAACATTCACAGCTATATGCAAACAGAAAGTAGCATGCATGGCTTTGTTTACACAAGGACTGACAGCAGCTGGATGGTTTCTTACAGTAACTTGTGACAAGTTTCAGCTCAGAGGTCCTTTTTGTAAGGACTTAACTTTCACTTTATTCAGGGTTATTTTGATGTCACAAAATTGCATACCGCAAAAATTCATTTATATGAGACTTTATACAATAAATGATTAATAAACAGCTGTCCCAAGTCGCATGATATGCCCGTCATCACCCTTCAAAACTTTAAGTGATTTAGGTAAGGGGTTCTCAATTCAGAAGCACCTGTAACTGCCTAACTAAGCTTGATTTCTCTTTAAGAAATTAATCTGCAAAGTTTAAAGTGAGTCGATCAAAGTACTTATCAGTTAGAGCGCAACATGTAAAAAATTGCCTTAAAATTGAAAACAAAGTCCCATAACTCTTGCAAGAAAAATCGAAATTTCACGAAAAAGTATGCAGATCATGAGGTCATTACATCCAATACCTCTACAAAGTTTGAAGTGAATTGGCCTAAGGGTTGTCAAGTTAGAGCACGACATGTAAAAAATTGCCTTAAAATTGACGAATAAAGTCCCATAACTCTTGCAAGAAAAATGGAAGTTTCACGAAAAAGTATACAGATCGTGAGGCCATCATACCCAATACCTCTACAAAGTTTGAAGTGAATTGGCCAAAGGGATGACAAGTTAGAGCGCGACATGTAAAAAATTGCCTTAAAATTGACAAATAAAGTCCCATAACTCTTGCAAGAAAAATAGAAATTTCACGAAAAAGGATACAGATCGTGAGGCCATCATATCCAATACCTCTACAAAGTTTGAAGTGAATTGGCCAAAGGGTTGTCAAGTTAGAGCGTGACATATGAAACAGACGGACAATCGGACATTGGTATACCATAATACGTCCGTCATTAGACGGGCGTATAAGTATAATAATAAAAATTGCAATATTTCAGTCCAACAAAAATAAAATCAAACACTTATTTCGAGAAAGCGTGAAATTTGCGGCCAACGAATATAACCATTTATACAATATTAAGAAAATCCTTCAGAACTTAAACATAGAAAGCAGCCACAGCCTGCTAAGCTCACCTCGTTGCGCAGCATTGTCACATGTCAGTAAACAGGAATGGACTATAATCATTCTTTTTAACAGATTCAGTCATGCATAAATTGTAGTTTACAGTCTGCATCTGAAGCATTCATTGTTTTTGTCACCCCAAATTGCATCATACATACTGATATGGTTGCTAAGGGACATGTCAGTAAGTGGGAATGAACTTTAACCATTCTACCTAACCAAGTCGCTCATGCATAAAATGTAGGTCAGAGACAGCATCAGAAGCATGCATTGTTGTTGTCATCCCAAAAAGCATCCCTGATACCAATATGGTTGATGTGGGCCATGTCAGTAAGCAGGAATGGACTTTAACCATTCTATCTAACCAAGTCGCTCAAGCGTAAAATGTAGGTCAGAGACAGCATCCAAAGCATGCACTGTTGTTGTCATCCCAAAATGCATCATGCATACAAATATGGTTGATGTGGGCCATGTCAGTAAGCAGGAATGGCCTTTAACCATTCTACCTAACCAAGTCGCTCATGCGTAAAATGTAGGTCAGAGACAGCATCCGAAGCATTCATTGTTGTTGTCTTCCAAAAATGCATCATGCATATCAATATGGTTGATGTGGACCATGTCAGTAAGCACGAATGGCCTTTAACCATTCTACCTAACCAGGTCGCTCATGCATAAAATGTAGGTCAGAGACAGCATCCGAAGCATGCATTGTTGTTGTCATCCCAAAATGCATCATAGATACCAATATGGTTGATGTGGGCCATGTCAGTAAGCAGGAATGGACTTCAACCATTCTTCCTAACCAAGTCGCTCATGCGTTAAATGTAGGTCAGAGACAGCATCTGAAGCATGCATTCCAGTTGTCATCCAAAAATGCATCATAGATACCAATATGGTTAATGTGGGCCATGTGAGTAATCAGGAATGGACTTTAACCATTCTACCTAACCAAGTCCCTCATGCGTAAAATGTAGGTCAGAGACAGCATCCGAAGCATGCATTGTTGTTGTCATCCCTAAATGCATCATGAATACCAATATGGTTGATGTGGGCCATGTCAGAAAGCGGGAATGGACTTAAATCATTCTACCTAACCAGGTCGCTCATGCGTAAAATGTAGGTCAGAGACAGCATCCGAAGCATGCATTGTTGTTGTCATTCAAAAATGCATCATAGATACCATGGGCCATGTCAGTAAGCAGGAATGGACTTTAACCATTCTACCTAACCAAGTCGCTCATGCGTAAAATGTAGGTCAGAGACAGCATCCGAAGCATGCATTCCAGTCATCATCCCAAAGTGCATCAGGCATACCAATATAGTTGATGTGGGGCATGTCAGTAAGCAGGAATGGACCTTAACCATTCTTCCTAACCAGACGCGGACTCAGACGCCGACGCTAGGGGTATCACATAAGCTCCCCTCACTTCATGAGGTGAGCTAAAAAGACATTTCTCTTTTGTATCTTTATTTTTGCAAATGAGGGGGAAAACAATTTTTGGAATGCTGGGCTTGGAAATTTTTAACTTCATGAAATCCGATTATCGGGATAGCCTGTTTTAAAAAAGGCTGGTTATACTAGATATAAATATTATCTGGATACAGGATGCACATGTTTTGAGCTACCGGAAGGGAGGACGGATGACGGACGCCAAGGGATGGCAATAGCTCACACCGACCCTTTTGGTCGGGTGAGCTAAAAAACATTACAGATTTTAAAAATCAACATATAAGTGATCAACCTGTTTTAAAGATCTACCGGACATGAATTTGATAACCTGCTTTTGAAATATTACCCTTTAAAAACATTTACATTTCAATAATTTTCATTTAGAAAACTATACCAGATAGAGGTCAAGTTTAATAAGGGAATTTTGAATCGTGTTCTCTCCGGTAACAGGTCTTTTTTTATTAGTAAAAAATCAATAAATCAATGCATTGATAACTCGAATAATTCAATCCCTCTCCATATCCGATTCTCTCCTTCGATGATATGTAGTTGTATAGCAATGGACTTAAACACAAAATTTTACAAAAGTCACTCAAGTGTAGAATGTAGGTCATGGATCCCTAATTGTTGGTGAATCTAATAGAACTGTACTGATGTAATATTGATAAAAATATTGCAAAATGTTTCCAAAATATGGACCTAAACGCAAAACTTAACATCAGGACATACAGACAGATGGACAGACCTATATGCCCCTTTCACTTTGTGGCGGGGCATGAAAACATGGATTATTTCTCCCTTGATAGGATTTATTTCAACTGTTTATTTCGAATGAGCATTATCTACTGAAAATTTATATCAACTCTACTAATTAATTTCACATAGCATGACCAAGATAAAAAAATTACCGTAAAAACAATCTTAAATCTTCTGTGTTTTTGGCAGCTGGTAAACCAAGTATAATATCCTGTTCTTCCCTAGATAACCTTGATAATGTGTCTTCCATTGGCATAAAACCTTTCATATCATCTGATATCAGGGAACTCTCACTTGCTAATTCTGATGATGGAGATTGGTACTGGATCTGACTTTCATCACTATTTACTGTAAATAATAAAAAAAAAATTCTGTTTTTTGTTACAATCAAATTACATGGTGAAAGCGCAGAAAGTTCCATAAAAACTTAACATTTCCTCAAAGGAATATGATTGGGTAAAAAACAAGATCTTAATCTGGAAATTGGGCATAATTCAGGACGGTTTTACAGATGAAGTAAAATCTAAATATTCTATTGCACCTTTATGTCACTGCAGGACAGTTCTACCCATGCAGTAAAATCTAGATATTCTACTGCTCCTTTATGTCACTAGATGCAAAAAACAGTCGCCAAAAAGATCTTTAACATGCATGAACAGGAGCATTAAGAAAAATGGTATAACATTTAGTTTTTCAGATGGATTGTGTTACTCACCAAAATGAAACAGAGACCAGCAAGCTGGCATACACCCCCATCCCCCCAAAAAGATGACAAAACTAGAGGCTCAGAGACTGAGCCTGTATCACTAACCTGACAAAATGCTTCTATGCCATGCATGACCAAAATAACCAATGGGGTCTGATCCTATTGAAATGAGTAATTTTTGAATAGGACTTTCTATGCATTTAGTTAAATTTGCTTAAATAGTTTCAGAGAAGAAGATGAAAAGGATGGTTTTCTCATACCGGACTCCAATGTTAAACTATGTTCTGTACTGAAGGCCATGTTTTTTGTTGTATATACTGTGAAAGTGCTATTATTTGTGGGGTATCAATTTTCATGGATTTCGTGGTTGACTTAAACCACGAAATTTGATACCCAACGAAACACAAATCTCCCAAAATTGGTACCCACGAATAATAATACTTTCACAGTAAATGAAATGATAAAATTTTCTAAAGTACCTTCCATACATCATTCCTGTAAAGTTTAGTTGAATTTCCTTCAATGGTTTCAGAGGAGAAGATGAAAACGTGATTTTCTCTTTGGGTTCAATGCTAAAACTAAATTCCGTGCTGGCGGCCATGTTTTTCATTGGATCAGAGCGAGACTAGCAATCTTTGTTTAGGACCTGTAGTACATCATTCCTGTAAAGTTTGGTTGAATTTGCTGCAGTGGTTTCAGAGGAGAAGATGAAAATGAGATTTTCCCATAGGGTCCAATGTTAAAATATGTTCAGTGCTGGCGGCCTTGTTTTTTTATCAGATCTGCATGAAACGATAAATCTTCATGTAAGGCCTTTAGTACATCATTCCTGTAAAGTTTGGTTGAATTTGCTTCAGTAGTTTCAGAGGAGAAGATGAAATTGAGATTTTTCCAATAGGGTTCGATGTAAAACTATGTTACTTGCTGGCGGCAATGTTTTTTATCGGATCGGAACGAAATGACCAATCTCAGGAAGGCCTTAAGTACATCATTCTTGTAAAGTTTGGTTGAATCTGCTTCAGTGGTTTCAGATGAACAGATGAAAATGTGATTTTTTCCATAAAGTCTAATGTTAAACCTAAGTTCTGCTCTGGCGGCCATGTTTTTTTATTGGATCAGAAAGAAATGAGAAATTTTTGTAAAGGACCTTTCATACATCATTCCTGTAAAGTTTGCTTGAATTTGCTTTAGTGGTTTCAGAGGAAAAGATGAAAATAAATGTGATTTTCCCATAGAGTCCAATGTTAAACTAAGTTCCGCACTGGCGGCCATGATTTTTATCAGATCCAAACGAAATGGGCAATCATAGTTAAGGACCTTTAGTATATCAATCTTGTAAAGTTTGGTTGAATTTGCTTCAGCAGTTTCAGAGGAGAAGATGAAAATGCGATTTTCATATAGGGTCCAATGTTAAACCTAAGTGCTGCGCTGGCGGCCATGTTTTTTATCGCATCAGAACGAAATGAGCAACCTTTGTAAAGGACCTTCCAATCATAATTCCTGTAAAGTTTAGTTGAATTTGCTTAAGCCTTTTCAGAGAAGAAGATGAAAATGTGATTTTTCCAAAGGGTCCAATGTTGAACTATGTTCCTTGCTGGCAGCCATGTTTTTTATCTGTTTGGAACGAAATGAACACTCTTCATGAAGGACCTTAAGTAGATAATTTCTGTAAAGTTTGGTTGAATTTGCTTCAGCAGTTTCAGAGAAGAAGATGAAAATGTGATTTTTCCCAGAGTCCAATGCTTAACCCAAGTTCTGTGCTGGCGGCCATGTTTTTTATCAGATCCAAACGAAATGAGCAATCTTTGTAAAGGACCTTCCATACATCATTCCTGTAAAGTTTGGTTGAATTTGCTTCAGTGTTTTCAGAGGAGAAGATGAAATGTGAAAAGTTAATGAATGGATGGCGGACGCCAAGTGATGACAATAGCTCACATTGGAAGGGTCAGGTGAGCTAAAAAATAACATAGTTTTTACCCACCTTTTAACATTAATTCTGTATTAACTTCCCAGTTTTTATTTTTCCTTTACACAAAATTTACTGTGGGTATGCACACTTGCTTATAAATAATTTCTTTACTAACTAGGAACACAGTATTATTACAGTCTGTTGAGCAGTTTTAGGGTAGTTGGGATGACAAACCTTTTCAGTTGTAAATTCCTATGTTTCAAAGGGTCAAAACTCGAACAAAAAACATCCAATCAGATTTTCTTGAGAATATATGCATGTACATGTTAGGTTCATTATGTTTACATGTACATGTACAAAGTTTTGTGAAATTTTGTTACACAGCATGCCATGTGAATGTGTATGATTATATCCTAAGGGTATGATCTCAAGTTCTAGTATAATTTTTTTTCCCTGTACAAATAAATATTTTTGCACCTTTTTGCAAAATGGATAAGTACAACAGTCTATATTGTATATCAAGATAATAAACATAAAAAAATCAATTCCCAATTGTATGTACTGTATAATTGGTTATTTTCGTGGGTTGCCAATTTCGTGATTCCTTAAAAAATTGTGTGATTTTATTTTCACGGCACTCAATCTTCGCGATTCATTATCTTTTTCTGTAAAAAGCCTCATATAAATAATTTTTCGTGGTATGGAATTTTCGTGGCATCAGAATAACCGTGAATAAAGGGAAAGTTATGTCCAAGCAAAAATAACCACTTATATGGTATATAATCCTGCTGAGGGGGCTTCAGCACTGAAACATGTTGATCAATAAAGTATTACTGCATTCCCAAGTATTGTTGTTATTCAGTATACATTCATTTATAGTTTTGAACATAACAAAGGAAATCTAGCAAAAATGAACATATTGGGCATTAGTTCATTTGAGTAATTGTATTTATATTTTTGTTAAAAAAAATAAAAAATCCTAAAATAGGTACAAATTTCTTTGTATGCAAAAATATCTGCAATTATTACAAACCTTTAGGCAGAACCAAAATCCACCAAAAATTTTTATCTGAACAATTGAGCTGCAAAGTAAAACTTCCTAGCAGACAAATCTTACTCGAACTGCAATAACTCGAACACCATGGATGCCTGGGACCCTTATTGTGGTCCCTTTGTTCAAGTTTAAACATAGTTCGACCTCGATATTTCAAACACCCCATTGGCTCAAACTGTTTTCAACAGTCCTTTGAGTGTTCAGGTCATCTAAGTTCGACTGTACATGATATGAAGACAAATTTACAAACAGCCTAACCGATTTACAAAATAAAGGGCTACGCCGAGCGCAGCATGATACGACCGCAGCATGTCGTCCACTGAAATTTGAATAAAGGGCTACGCCGAGCGCAGCATGATACGACCGCAGCATGTCGACCACTGAAATTTGAACAAGTGTAATTGAAAGTGAGTGTGGACATACTAAAGAGCTTGACACAATAATTGCATGGACATAATAAGGGGAATAACCCAGTAATTAGCTGGACACAAACTAGGGAAAATAAAAATTAGCCCTTATGACTCTTTATGGTTCCTCTTTGACCCCTTATAGCTCGAAAACGGTAAGAGCTACACCATATCCATTGCCATATTACTGAAAGCTTATATCAAGTGGAATCCTAAGAAAAAAATCCCAGCGAAATCCGTCGAAAACTAAAAATTTCATGGAATCTGCAAGTTTCCAGTTTTGGCCCCTTCGACCCCTTATAGGTCGAAAACGGTAAGAGCTACGACAAATCCTTTGGCATACTACTGAAAGCTTATATCAAGAGGAATCTAAAGAAAAAAATCCCATCAAAATCTGATGAAAAATAAAAATTTTAGGAAATCTGCAAATTAGCAATTTGGCCCCGTTTGGCCCCTCATAGCTAGGTAAGCAATCGAGTTACCAAAAATCTAATAGCAGAGATCTGTGTTAATTTTTCATAAGCAATCCATTGAAAAAAACTGCATCAAAATCGGATAAAAAATTTAAAAAATAATTTTTTTTGGATTCGCCCCTTTTGGGCCCATTTATCTCGGGAACGGTACATGCTACGTGAAATCCGTTGGCATACTACAGATTGGAAATTTCCTCAGGAGCACACTGAAAGAAACCCCATCAAAATCCAATTAATAATAAAGATTCTACAGACAAATATGTGAAAACACCCAATTTAACCCTTTTTTGGCCCCTTTTTTAAAAACGGGTGGGGTCACAATGACCAAAACTACTGCAAGCCTTCCTTTTGTACCAAAGAACATTATGTTAAAATTTCATAAGGATTGATTTACTGGAACAAAAGTTATTGACCAAAAACAAAAGTGTCTACAGACGACGACGACGACAACGACAACGCCAACGACAACGACGCCGACAACGACGACGACGACGACGACAGCACCATACCAATATACGACCGCAAAAATTTTTGCAGTCGTATAAAAACACTTTTATGTCACAGGGGCATAAAAAAAGATTGATTCTCACAGCTCCCCCAACATCACTTAAAATATGTATCAACTTTTTTATGTATTAATTTCTGATATACAATTTACTATACTATAAATCAACAACAATACCTGATGCTACATCCGAGAAACTGGAATTTCTAGTTTCAATAAAATGTTGAGATTTGATGGCTGGGAGGAGAAATACATAAGTATGGAGCTGATGGATTAATTCATGTTGTAACATCCACACTACCATACTAACTTTCTCTTCCTAAAAAAAATCAGAAATACATAAGTATGATTCATGTTGTAACATCCACACTACCAAACTAACTTTCTCTTCCTAAAATAAAATCAAATAAATCTAAATAAATTTACATCATGCACATGCATCATTGTGGGTGTATTCCCCATTCTAGTTGAGTGATGAATTGTACATGCAACTTTTAAACCTTTGTGCATTGATGAAATTACAGAGAAAAGTTCTAAAAATTTAAGGAAGTTTACTATTTTGGTGCTGTTTGGCACCTCATAGTTCTGAAAGGGAAAAAAATTGTCAAACATCTGATTTTTAAACTCTTTGTTAATTGTTTAAAAGGAATCTATTGCAAAAAAAAGCATCAAAATTTGACTGAATATAAACTTATTAAAATTTTTGAGATTCACCCCTTTTATGTCCCATTTATCTCATGAAGAAAACAGTGGTGTGAATCCATAGACACACTCCAGATTTGAAATTCCTCATAAAAATGAAAATCCTTTCAAAATCTGATTCTACTGCCAAACATATGAAAACACCCAATTTGGCCCTAAAACAAGAGCTGTCACCGAATGGCAGCAAGTTATACCCCAGCTCATTGAACCCTGAATCAATGTGGTAAGAGCAAAATTAAGTGTGTGTGGACCCAATACAAGTGTGGACACAGTACAAGTGTGAACACAATACAAGCATTTACACAGTTAGATGTGTGGTTGCCGATAAAAGAGTGACCAAAAAGTTCAACTTGGGAAATGAAAGTAAAAACTAGAGGTACTGTGGCCTGGAGGGCCACAAAATGATACCCCCACTCCCCATTGGAGTAGAAGATCCCCACTATAAATTGTCACAAAAAAATAGTTATAATTGCACAATTCCATTGTGTACTAAAAATTTTGTGAAATTTGCCTAAAAAGATCTCGAAAAATTAACTAAGTCGGTAAACAGGAAGTTGATGTCCTGCCATCCTGAAATCCCTACTTGCAATATAGGACATCATTCTAAACTTGTGTACAAAATTTCAGGTTGCAGTGATGAGTAGTTACTGAGAAAACTGTTACGAAAAGTTTCTATAATTGACAAAAGATCTCGAAAATTAACTAAGTCGGTAAACAGGAAGTAGATGTCCAGCAATCCTGAAATCGCTACTTGCAGTTTAGGACAAAATTATCATTCTTAACTTGCATACAAAATTTCAAGATGCAGTGATAAGTAGTAACTGAGAAGTTTCTACAATTGACAAAAGATCTCGAAAATTAACTAAGTCTGTAAACAGGAAGTAGATGTCTGGCAATCCTGAAATTGCTACTTGCAGTATAGGACATCATTCTTAACTTACATACAAAATTTTAAGTTGCAGTGATAAGTAGCTACTGAGAAACAGTTACGAAAAGTTTCTACGATTGACAAAATACATGTATCTCGAAAATAAACTAAGTCAGTTAACAGGAAGTAGATGTCCAGCAATCCTGAAATCACTACTTGTTGTATAGAACATCATTCTTAACTTGCATAAAAAATTTCAAGTTGCAATGATGAGTAGTTACAGAGAAAACTGTTATGAAAAATTGTTTGCTATCACATACAGACAGATGGACAAACAGATGGACAGATGGACAGACAGACAGACAGACAAAGTGATTCCTTTATACCCCCTGAACTTCATTCGTGGGGGGTATAAAAATCATTGAGTCTGTAAACAGAAAGTACTACAGCAATATGGCTGAAAAAGAAAGATGCAGTATAGTACCCTTCAAAGAAGCTCCATACCAAATATGAAGTAGCTGTCATGTACAGTTCCTCAGAAAAATGCGACGAAAAAGTCAAAATTTTGAAAATAAACGTAAAAAAGGCACAAAGTCGGTAAACAGGAAGTGTTGATATCATATGGCCGAAAAGGGGAGGTGCAATATAAGACCCCATACTGATGGACCATTCCAAATATCAAGTGGCTGTCATGTGTAGTTGCTGAGAAAAATGTGAGGAAAAAGTCACAAATTTGAAAATTAAAGTAAAAAAGGCACAAAGTCGGTAAACAGGAAGTGATGATCCGATATGGCCGAAAAGGGGAGGCGCAGTAAGGGACCCCATACTGATGCACCATACCAAATATCAAGTGGCTGCCGTGTGTAGTTGCTGAGAAAAATGCAACGAAAAAGTGACAACTTTGAAATAAAAGTAAACCAGAGGCTCCCAGGAGCCTGTATCGCTCACCTGGCTTTCAGTTGCCTTAATCAAGGAAACATTGTAAGTTATACAGTTGATCTTCAGTTTCTCAAACTTTTGTAGCTCGAACACCTCCAATATCTTGAACTGTTTTTAAAGTCTGATCATGTTTTACTATATTTCTTTGTTGGGCTTTTTTTGACAAAAAACGTTCTTGCTAAGGACCACTTTCGACACCAGTTTTGAAGTCGAGACGTAATTTTGTAAATGGCAGTCAACAAACAATTTTCAACACCCGTTTTGAAGTCGCAACATCAATATCTATTTGGAAACCAAATGTCATTGAAATCGGACAATGTTGAATTTTCCCGCCTTTTTTGGTGGCTATTTTGAGAATGGCGGTCAACGAACAATTTTGAACACCAGTTTTGAAGTCGCAACATCAATATCTATTTGGAAACCAAATTTCATTGAAATTGGACAATGCTGAATTTTCCCGCCTTTCGGCGGCCATTTTGAAAATGGCAGTCAACGAACAATTTTCAACACCGGTTTTGAAGTCGCAAATCCAATATCTATTTGGAAACCAAATTTCATTGAAATCGGACAATGTTGAATTTTCCCGCCTTTTTTGGGGCAGCCATTTTTGAAAATGGCGGTCAAGGAACAATTTTCAACATCAGTTTTGAAGTCGCCACAGCATGGCAAACATTTCATCAGTTTACACTTGACCTTCATCTTCTATAGTTTAAGGAATAAAAGATGAAAAATACGAAAATTTAAAAAATTCGGTGAAAAAAGGGCCATAACTCCTACAAGGGTTTATGGATTTTCTTCAAAATTTCGAGGTGGGTAGACCTTGATATGCTGAACATTTTTGCGATTTACACTTGACCTCTATCTGTTACACTTTTTGAAATAAAAAATAAAAAATGCAAAAATTTCGAAAATTTAACGGAAAAAGGGCTATAACTCCGAGATGGGTTTACAGATTTTCTTCAAAATTGCACAGCAGGTAGACCTCATCATGCTGATCATTTTCACCACATGTCAGATTTTTTATATCTGTAACGGTTTTCGAGTTATTGGCCAAATACTGCAATTTACCCCCATGTTCTATTTTTAGCAACGGCGGCCATGTTGTTTGACCTACCGCCTAATCGAACACAATTTTGAGAAGCCATACTCTGGTGATGATTCAGGCCAAGTTTGGTTACATTTGGCCCAGTGGTTTCAGAGGAGAAGATTTTTGAAATTGTTGACAGACGGACGACGGACGACGGACGCATAGTGATGGCAAAAGCTCACATGGCCTTTTAGGCCAGGTGAGCTAAAAGGGCACAAAGTCGGTAAACAGGAAGTGGTGATCCGATATGGCCGAAAAGGGAAGGCGCAGTATAGGACCCCATACTGATAGACCATACCAAATATCAAGTGGCTGTCTTGTGTAGTTGCTGAGAAAAATGCGACGAAAATATGTGTGACTGACAGAATGACAGACAGACGGACAGACAAATGTAAAACAGTATACCCCCTCCTTCGAGCAGGAGTATAATAACTGGTGGGAACACATTGCCAAAAATCAATCCCAGCTTTCATTTTGTGCCAAACAACATTGTGTTAAAATTTCATAAGGATTGATCCACCAGACATTGAGTAAGGCCAACCTTAAAAAATTGTTTGTTTCCGCTTTTAAAACCCTACCCTCCAAGTGGTGGGTAGGTAGGTAGGTAAAATATTTTTTTTTTGACAAAGAACCAAATGGGTATGTAGCGGTGTATTTTTCCGAAAGAAAAGGACCCTGATTTATGAATTATATGCATGGCACATTTTCATTCATAAACATCCTTGTTTTTACAGATATAAGGGCTGATGAAATGATTATGATTATGATTTGACAAATATGAAGCATTTCCCTGAATAGATATTTCGCAAAAAATGTCAATTTATTGATGATGGAATTTTCACAGGCAGTTGAATAACTCGGAGAAAATTTGCTCTGGCATGCATGTATTCCCTGGAAAAACTTGGCAACGCTGATTTGATTGACGTTTTTTGCCGACTTTTAGGTTTAATTGGATCTAAGTGGTCAATATTTTCTGGATAAGAGTAATGCCAGTTATTGTCCTGGATATTCACACATTTATTTTAATATACACATACTCTCTGGAAGAACTTGGCAACAAGCATTGAACGATGAGACGGTGTCTACACATACAATGGTGTAACCAAGCAACGCAACAATGTTTTATTATTGTTCTTTATCTTAAGTCACCATATCAAAGGCATTCAATAATGAGCTTTTATCTCCGGCCTTCCTCATAACTCATATTAAGTTCATGCCGGCCCCTAGCACCGGTTTGAGCAGAATTCATTGATAGATGTGGAACAACGTTACATCCCTGCTATTTAACTCATGGATGAGGAGTGTTTGTCAACAAACATAAATTAACTGGCAAATAAGGTGTTCTTACAACCGCTGTCATCTGTTGCCCAACAGAAAGACTATAAGAGAAGACAATCACAACATATAAACAACCATGGGGTACTCACTGATTCAATTGCAAGTAAACTTTGGATAATAAAAAATAATGAGATTTGGGCACTTTCAACAGGTAGAAAGAATAATTTTTGGAAATAACAAAAAATAAAATGTCAAAATTTTGAAAGTGAGAAATTCTTTCAAGAACAAGAACACCATATTTCAAATATATAGAGAGCATACATCGCTTTGAAGGGGAATTTGGGACTCTATACACTGAAGGTCTTTAACAAAACACTGTAAGAAATGGTTGATTTTACTAGCTTTAGGTTAATGGGGTCTATTCCAAAATGGTCATCTTTTGATAAAATGGATGCAAGATTGATTGATTGGTTAGTTAGAGATTAATGCCAGTGAGCATATATTTTGACTATATCAAAACGAGAACAAGTTTATCAATTCAAAAAGATAAGGAAAAAAAAACAAAGGTGGAAGGGACAGCGAGTTTGATTGCCACTGGAAAAGAGGAGAAATGGGTAGGGGCAGGAAATTTAGCTTTCTATACCAGTCCCAGTGACTCTGCTCTTTTTAGACAATTTAAAGGGGTCTCTTTTTACAGCATGGAGCAGTATATCAAGACGAGAACAAGTTAATCAATTCAAAAAAATAATAGTAAATGAAGAAAAAAAAAACAAAGATGGAAGGGACAGCGAGTTTGATTGCCACTGGAAAAGTGGAGAAATGGGTAGGAGCAGGAAATTTAGAATTCTATACGAGTTCCAGTGACTCTGCTCTCTTTAGACAATATAAAGGGGTCTCTTTATACTGCATGGAGCAGTAATTCAAGACGAGAATAATTTTATCAATTCAAAATAATATAAGTCAAAGAAGAAAAAACAAAGGGGGAGGTACAGTGAGTTTGATTGCCACCGGAAAAGGGGAGAAATGGGTAGGGGCAGGAAATTTAGCCGTCTATACGAGTCCCAGTGACTTTGCTCCTTTTAGACATTAAGGGGTCTCTTTATACTGCATGGAGTGTGGCGTTTCTCCACACAGTTTGGCTACAATAGTTTGTGGTCAGGCTTTCCGTGTTATGACCTGACAACCCCACATAGACAGGGCATTCCCCTATGGACCAACTGGGGCACATCCAGTAGCTCTGTAGACGAAGACCCTGAAAACCAATTAAGGTTCTGGGATGGATGCAAGAAAGGGACCAGGTGAAAAACTGTCACTTTAACTTGTGCAAATAAAGTTATTTAAGAAAACGCCAAGTGGGACAAGACCACGTGGGTAAGACAAATTTCCAAATTCATATCAGTCGTAGCAAGAACCAAAATCATAAATCCAGAATATATGTGAATCCAAGGATCACTTGCATGGAGTGTACGTAAAGGAAGATGAAACTAGAGGTACTGTGGCCTGGAGGGCCACAAAATGATACCCCCCACTCCCTATGTAGAAGATCCCCAATATAATTTGTCACTAAAATAGTTATAATTGCACAATTCCCGGTAAACAGGAAGTAGATAGTTGTCAATCCTAAAATCACTACTTGTATATAAGACATCATTCTAAACTTGCATACAAAATTTCAAGTTGCAGTGATAAGTAGTTACTGAGAAAACTGTTACAAAAATTTTCTACGATTGACAAAAGATCTCGAAAATTAACTAAGTAGGTAAACAGAAAGTAGATGTCCAGCAATCCTGTAATCGCTACTTGCAGGATAGGACATCATTATAAACTTGCATACAAAATTTCAAGTAGCATAGATGAGTAAATACTGAGAAAACTGTTACGAAAATTTTCTACGATTGACAAAAAATCTTGAAAATTAACTAAGTCTGTAAACAGGAAGTAGATGTCCGGCAATCCTGTTATCCCTACTTGCAGTATAGGACATCATTATAAACTTGCATACAAAATTTCAAGTTGCAGTGATGAGTAGTTACTGAGAAAACTGTTACGAAAATTTTCTATGATTGACAAAAGATCTCGAAAATTAACTAAGTCGGTAAACAGGAAGCAGATGTCCGGCAATCCTGCAATCGCTACTTGCAGTATAGGACATCATTATAAACTTGCATACAAAATTTCAAGCTGCAGTGATGAGTAGTTACTGAGAAAACTGTTACAAAAATTTTCAACGATTGACAAAAGATCTCAAAAATTAAATAAGTCGGTAAACAGGAAGTAGATGTCCGGCAATCCTGAAATCGTTACTTGTGGTATAGGACATCATTATAAACTTGCATACAAAATTTCAAGCTGCAGTAATGAGTAGTTACTGAGAAAACTGTTACGAAAATTTTCAACGATTGACAAAAGATCTCAAAAATTAACTAAGTCAGTAAACAGGAAGTAGATGTCCGGCAATCCTGAAATCGCTACTTGCAGTATGGGACATCATTATAAACTTGCATACAAAATTTCAAGCTGCAGTTATGAGTAGTTACTGAGAAAACTGTTACGAAAATTTTCTACGATTGACAAAAGATCTCAAAAATTAACTAAGTCAGTAAACAGGAAGTAGATGTCTGGCAATCCTGAAATCGCTACTTGCGGTATAGGACATCATTATAAATTTGCATACAAAATTTCAAGTTGCAGTGATGAGTAGTTACTGAGAAAACTGTTACGAAAATTTTCTACGATTGACAAAAGATCTAAAAAAATTAACTAAGTGGGTAAACAGGAAGAAGATGTCCGGCAATCCTGATATCGCTACTTGCGGTATAGGACATCATTATAAATTTGCATACAAAATTTCAAGTTGCAGTGATAAGTAGTTACTGAGAAAACTGTTACGAAAATTTTCTACGATTGACAAAAGATCTCGAAAATTAACTAAGTCGGTAAACAGGAAGTAGATGTCCGGCAATCCTGAAATCGCTACTTGCGGTATAGGACATCATTATAAACTTGCATACAAAATTTCAAGTTGCAGTGATGAGTAGTTACTGAGAAAACTGTTACGAAAAATTGTTTGCTATCACAGACAGACAGACAGACAGACAGACAGACAGACGGATGTACAGACGGACAGAGTGATTCCTATATACCCCCCTGAACTTCGTTCGTGGGGGGAAGTTGCAGTGATGAGTAGCTACTGAGAAAACTGTTACGAAAATTTTCTACGATTGACAAAAGATCTCAAAAATTAACTAAGTCGATAAACAGGAAGTAGATGTCCGGCAATCCTGAAATCGCTACTTGCAGTATAGGACATCATTATAAACTTGCATACAAAATTTCAAGCTGCAGTGATGAGTAGTTACTGAGAAAACTGTTACGAAAAATTGTTTGCTATCACAGACAGACAGACAGACAGACGGACAGACGGACAGAGTGATTCCTATATACCCCCCTGAACTTCGTTCGTTGGGGGTATAACAAACACAGCATACTATAATCACAAACCCAATAAAACCAGAAGTGTCATCAAGATGGATGAATAACTTTAAGAAGTAAATGAGAGAGGGGTCTATCGCTTTGAAAAGGCACTAGTTGGGGGTAGAGATCTACTTATAGAAAGCGAAGATCCTGACTCGGTTCTAAGAAAAATGTTGGATTACAGCTAATTTTAAAGATTTTTTTGTTCTTGTAAACCTTTGGTTGCCCTCAGTATTTTTATTTTGGTAAGGCATTTAGTCTTAAAAGTCGGAAATTCTATCATTATTACTGTTCAAGTTGAAATACTTAGCTACATACGTTGAAATTTCGCGAACCTAGTCACCGCATAATGTATGGGGCTTTCTTTTCCTACTTAAAATGAAATATCGATAAATTTTCTGACTCCTTTGGTCTGATCGTCCATTGTCATCTTGAAAACTTTCAGCAGGTTTGCTCTAGCTACTTTTCCTTGTCTAAGGTCTTTAAAATACATTTCAAATAATTAAAGCTGATCGCAGTACTTTTATAAACGCCATATTCTGGGTGAACAGGATCGCAGAACTTTCCTGGTTTTGTTCGTCGAGACGGTCACGTTTACAGACCTCTTCTCTACATTAATTTCAATAAAGGGTGCCATTTTCATAATATCCGTTACGTTCTCAAAAAAATCCTCCACGTATTTTAATTTCATGTCCTTTTCAATGCGTTATATATGAAATACTTCCCGTCTTTCGCACCATGTGCTGTCCATTACGATAATGACCTTCACCTCAATTGTAACATCCGATGACTTCTGAGACAGGATGTGCCGAATATCAATGAAAACAGCGGATGACTTCCGAGAAGGGGAAAAATTATGTCTAACGTTTCCGGAAACAGACCAAAAAAAAAATCTTTTTTCACAGAAGTCAAAATAATTTTTTGGGTCGGGCCGATTTTACTGGGTCGGTCGTAAAAGGGGAAACAAACAATATTTTAATTTTGGCCTAATCACACGGAGACAAAGACGACAACACTGCCAATATCATATAATCATATTACCTCAAATTTTTTTTTATGGTCGTATAAAAATGATGTGATACCACAAATGTGAACACTGCTTAAACTAGCAATAAAGTCCAAAACATATTATAACATAGGTAATCAAGGATTACAAAGTTTGCCTCGTAATGGCACATTGTCAGAGTAACCTAATTATGCTTGGATGCTGACATCTATCAAATGTGCATGCATATGCAAGTTTACATGATCCTACCATGTACAGTGACTGAGATATGCACTTTTCAGTAAATTTGGATGTAAGTCAATCTAGCAGAAAATATAGGTCAAAATGACCTAATTTTGCCTGGATGCTGACTTACCATCAGAGATGCATGCATATGCAAGGCAACATGATCCTGCCATGTATGGTGACTATGATCTGAACTCAGACTTAAACTTAAATGTAAGTCATTCAGATGGAAAATATAGGTCAAAAAGACCTTATTGTGGCTGGATGCTGACCTACTATCAGAGATGCATGCATATGCAAGGTTACCTGATTGTAATATGTATTGTGACCGAGATCTGAACTTGGACGTTAACTTGAATGTAAGTCTTTCAAGCAGTAAAATATAGGTCAAAGTGACCTAATTTTGCCTGGATGCTGACCTATCATCAGAGATGCATGCATATGCAAGGTTACATGATTCTAACATGTATAGTGACTGAGATCTGAACTCGGACGTTAAGTTGAATGTAAGTCTTTCAAGTGGAAAATATAGGTCAAAGTGACCTTATTTTGTCTGGATGCTGACCTACCATCAGAGATGCATGCATATGCAAGGTTACAGGATCCTACCATGTATAGTGACTGAGGTCTGAACTCGGATGTTAACTTGAATGTAAGTCGTTCAAGCGAAAAATATAGGTCAAAGAGACTCAATTTTCTTGGAGTCTGTGAGATAGCCAAAGATGCATCTGTATGCAAAGTTTGATGATCCTACACTACTTAGTTATCAAGATATATACCCGAATGCAGACGGAGACGTTGACACTGACACCAGTGGTACTCCAATAGTCCCATTCAACTTCGTTGACGCTAACTAAAAATGAAATCAAATTAGCAGGTGCACATGTTTAATGTATAAAGTGTCAGATCTCTTGGTTAAAAACTATAAGAGTAATTAATTGCACAAGGTAAGTTCATTTTAGCAGATTCAGATACACATTATATTTTACCTGTAACTTTTGTTGGTTATTGAGTACATGAGATGCACACTATATTTTACCTGTAACTTTTGTTGTGTATTGAGTACAAGAGATACACACTATATTTTACCTGTAATTTCTGTTGATTATTTAGCATGTCTTTTGTGTCCCACAGTCTAGTTGGATAAGAAAACTCAGACAACTCTACTGATAGTGACCGTCCTGGAAACAGACGTACAAATTCTTCTGCTAATACAGAATTTCTGGAAATACATGTACATAAATAATGTAAATTAGGTAATACATGTATTATCTAAAGTAAAAAGATCAAAGATTGCAACTTTTAACAATGCAAAACATGTCACATGCAGGTGTGAGGTTTACACACTATCAACGGCATTCTTCACATCAATTTCTGAAATTAACTGAAGGAAAAAGCAGAAAATTTGTAGTATAACACACTGACCACAATGAATATCAGTAATAATGTCATGAGTGCCAAACGACCAAAAGGATTTCATGACATGCAGCACTTGTTCTGCAATGATTCTAATCATTGTGTTGTTGGAAACACGTGACTTTGTTATTGATATTCATCCCATTCCATTACAAATGTAGTTCTATTTTTCATTATATAGATTTTCTAATTACATGTAGATGCAATGTTATGAGGATTACTTTTTCATGTCTATAATGTTTACCGGTACTTGTCAACAACTTAAACCATACTATTGTGTTGTCACTTCCTCGAGTGACAAGAAATTATCCATCTTCACAAGTGACAAAGGATCTTTATTTAACTGGGTAATAAAAACATGCTAATTTACAGCTCTCTATACAATAAAATACTGTTTGATTTGGTAATAACTTATATCCCATGTTCCCAAGGCAATATTGTAACACAAGTAACTGCACAGGCTTACATGTAAGCATAAAGTGATCAAATGAGATGATCATGCATTGTATCTGTAAATTATGAGTTTGACTAGTAATTTGTAAAAGATTGTAAGACCATACATATGCAGATTGTTTTGCATTGCACAACTTAGTTTTTTCAAATTTGACTTTATGATAAATATCCCCAAGACCAACTTTCATATCAGAAGTCAATAACTTCTCATTTTGTCCTTCCTATTAAATGGAAATAAAGAACAATTTTAACACTATATCATGAAAAATTTGTACATAAAAAACTACATGTATTCATACAAATGCCATTTTATGACAATCAGTCCAGAAATTAATTCTTCAGAATTTTTTAAAAAGAGGTTATTTTAATATTAAAGTAGGTGCCAACTTTGAATGAAGATAATTTGAATTTCATGAAAAGTGTTCTGAATTAGTAGGACTTAATGAAAGCAAGGCCTTATAATGAGAATGATATACAACTCGTACATAATCCATTTTTCATTTTAAAATCTATGGTGGGATTTTTGATATACATTCACTTTACAGCTAACTACTGCAAAAGTTTTACATGGATTTTAATAAAATGATATTTTGCTGAAAGCTGAAACATTTTTACTATGTTAGAGTAATTTTTTTTTCATTATAGCAAATACTTTCTTCAATGCAAGTGATTGAAATTTGTTATCAAAACATTTTCATAGATTTTTTTACACTTCCTATTTACGTTCAGTAAAAGTGCACCACAATTTGCAACTAAAGGCTTTAAAAGTAATTCAGAATTTCATAAAACTGGTATTTTCATAAAGTGTGACATCTACTCTACTGCCAGAACAATTTTTGTAACTATCATTAACATATTTATGTTGTTTTAATGCTTTAAAGATAGTGTCCCAAAACTGACAAAATCTCGCACCTTGTGATACAATTCCAATTTATCATGAGATGCTTATCCTTCTCATTATAAGTCCTTGGTGAAAGGTTAACAATAAACACGAAAAATGATAGGTATATGCACTTCATTTTGAGATGAAAGCAATAAAAAATTGGTGTAAATGTCCATTTCTAGGTTTTTCATAGGCTTTCTATATAAATTTGGAAGACTTGAAAATAGAGTCTAGGGGTAATGTCAATTTCTTAAAAGTTTGTCCTAAATTCCTTAAAGGTACATACTTTTAGAATATAATATGAAACATAGGTAATCAACGTTTACAAAGTTTGCCTCGTTATGGCAAATGGGCACAGCAACTCAAATTTGCCAGGGTGCTGACCTACCATCCAAGATGCATGCATACAAAAGTTAAGATGATCTTAACATGCACAGAGATTGAGATCTAAACTCAGACATAAACTGAATGTTAGTCACTCAAGTGAAAAATGTAGGGCAAAGTGACCTAATTTTGCCTGGATGCTGACCTACCACCAAAGATGCATGCATATGCAAGGTTAAATGATCCTACCATATAGTTACTGAGATCTGAACTCAGACCTAAACTTGAATGTAAGTGGATTATGTGCAAAATATAGGTCTAAGTGACCTAATTCTGCTTGGATGCTGACCTACCATCAAAGATGCATGCACATGCAAAGTTTGACGATCCTATCATGTTCAGTGCCTGAGATCTGAACTCGGACGTTAACTTGAATGCAAGTCAATCATGTGGAAAATATAGGTCAAAATGACCTCATTTTGCCTGGATGCTGACCTTCCACTAAAGATGCATGCACATGTAAGGTTAGATGATCTTACCATGTAAAGTACCTGAGAGATGAACTCGGACCTAAACTTGAATGTTAGTCAATCATGCTGAAAAAGTAGGTCAAAGTAATCTAATTTTGCCTGGATGCTGACCTACCCCAAAAGATGCATGCACATGCAAGGCAAGATGATCTTACCATGTACAGTACCTGAGATATTAACTCGGACTTAAACTTGAATGTAAGTCAATTGTGCAGAATATGTAGGTCAAGGTGATCTAATTTTGCCTGGATGCTATCCTACCGCCAAAGATACATGCACATGCAAGGTTAGATGATCCTACCATGTACAGCACCTGAGATATGAACTCAAATGAAAAATGGAATGTAAGTCAATCATGCGAAAAATGTAGGTCAAAATGATCTAATTTTGCCTGGATGCTGACCTATCGCCAAAGATGCATGCACATGCAAGGTTAGATGATCCTACCATGTACAGTGACTGAGATATGAACTCAGACCTAAAATTAAATGCAAGGCAATCAAGCGTAAAATATAGGTCAAAGAGACCTAATTTTCCTAGAGGCTGTGAGACAATCCAAGGTGTACGTGCATACAAAGTTTGATGACCCTACCCATCATAGTTCCAAAGATAAATACCCAAATGAGGAACGTGTATGTGGACACCAAGGGTACTCCAATAGTCCCCCTCAACTTCGTTGAGGCGAACTAAAAATGGCTGCTCATGGGCTAAATATTTTACATGTTATGATATGGAAGAAGACAGAGGAGTCCACATATCTGACCAAATGTCAGAAATCAACGATGGCAACTACCTTAAATGTTCAGGGAAATTTTAACAGTCAAAATACTTTTGTATTTTAAAACTTTAATTCATACACATTTTTCATTTGTTATATACTTGAACAGAAACCCCTTAAAAATCTATAAACTTGAAATATTTAAAACAGTTGTTTGAGAGATTAAATTTTGACTGTTTCTATACTTACAAAACAATATTTGCATTAGGAGACAATAAATACACATTACTTTCACACAGAGGATATATAATGGTAGCTTTACCCCAATACACAAGATGGCTGACCAGCTGAAATACCTAAAAAAAAATTATACATCATTTTAGTATCTTCCAAATACTTATCAGTACATACAATAGATTTTCGTCAGTAAAGGAGTGGGTTAAAAATGATAAATTTTGGTTTCTAAACATGCGAGCTTCAGCAAGCATGTTAAAGTATAAATTTCACTATTGAGAAAGAAATTAAATTACAACCTAGCTGAAAGAGAATGTTTTTCAACCATGAAATTGGTGTAAAACTCTAAAAAATATAAAATGATGGGAAACCCACTTGCAAATTTAATCAACACAAGTTGGTTAAAATGTTGCATTTTTATTTAAGAAACTGCTCATAATGAGAGAAATTAAATTAACCTTTACTTGGTCATTATGAATCTGATTTTATTGCTTTTTTTAGCTTTAAACTTTTGCATATTCATTTATTTGTCAATTAGGAAGTCGGATCAATAGTTTTGTTGTTTTGATTGCAACGGAAATTTTTCACACAAAAATGTGTTGTTAAAATGTTTTCCTCCAATAGACAAAATTATTAAAGCACACACTACTGCTAGGCTCTGATGAAATTGTGATGTATCATACACAGTCAATGTTCATTACATACAGAATAAAGGACATTTTGTTTTTGATACGGACTTTATCACGGCCAGTAACAAGCGAGCCGGTTAGGGCGAGCTTGATGGGTTATGCTGTGATAAAGTCCATTTCAAAAACAAAATGTCCTATATTTCTTTTATCGGTAATTCACAAAATGATAAATAAAACTCTTAAATAAATTGAATTAAGCTTATATTTCTATTTTAGCACTGTTAATCTATTGTTTATTGCAATAATTACAATGTATATGCATTCTTCATTCAACGTTTTACACGTATGAACATGACAAGTAGTGCAAAACATGACGTCAGCCTAGCAACCCGCACATGACGCCTTCACAGTGACCCAATATTTTCGTGATAGTGTCCGGTCTGGTGATACTGACAATATCAGTCTCTGCAGATCAAAGGAAATACATACAAATTACCGATAAAATATTTAGTAGGTCACAAAGACCTGGGAGTTTTTCTTTTGTGGCCATGAACTGCTTGTCATTTGGTATGAGTTTGCTCATTGTTGAAGGTGAAAAGTCATTTTGTATTGAATTTCAGTATTTGTATTTTTAAAGAGTCAGTGCTACGAATTAAACATTATTAAGTTTTTACATGTAGGCATTGCTATTGTTCTGAAAATTCCAATTAATTAATGCCAAAAATTCAAATTAACTAATATTTGGTAATGTGTTAATAATATCAGTGCATTTAGATAACAGGAAACCCAATGAATGATAAACCAAAAATAACACCATGTTACAAATTTAAGTATCAAAATATCAGATACCTACAATATCTTATTTTTATACCAAACAAACACTACAAGAAGTAAGTAAAAGCCATTAGGTACTGTGAAAGTACTATTGTTTGTTGGGTTTCAATTTTCGTGGATTTCACGATTAGCTAAAACCACGAAATAAAGTTCACAATGAAATGCATTTTCTCTGGAGTTTTACTGCAGAAAATTCAAAACAAACTAGAAAAACTGAGCAAAGCTCACAAAATATATATACCCCCGCTCACCCCCAAAAAGATCAAATCAAAATTTTAAATAGATGATGCACAATGGAAACGTATACTGAACATTCTGTGAAAGTTTCATAGAATTTCACCTTGTGGTCTCGGAGGAGTTGTTGCCACAAAGTGTGTACCCTAGGGCAGCTAAATAACGAACGAACGAACGAACGGACACCATGATCACTATATACAACCCGTTAAAGCAGGGGGTATAAAAATTTAGGTTACCATGTAATAGCTGAATAGAAATATTTTTGAAAACCATGCAAATTGATATCCACAAATAAAAGTACTTCCACAGTATATAGATTTAATGTGTGCTAATCTGATAGAGCTACCTACCCACTGTTCAGAGGAGTCCAGTTTTGTCCAACTCAGAAAATTTCAATACAACTTTCAGTGACTTACTTGGGACAAGCTGAGATCAGCCTCTAATGCAATAATTTGTAAACTTCTGACAGGTTGTTGGATGATTACATTGATTAACCTATTAAGTGCAGGAGTACAGTCAGTAGACAAAGTATCTAATAAATTCTGTCCATCTACCAGTAATAGCACCCCATGGTATGGTCTGTAAATGAAAACAAAAATTTTGATTTGTTGATCAGCAACCTCTCTAAATGGTTTTATCTGGTAAGTGAAAATGGCAAATGAGTATAATTTTATCAATATGGCAATAAAATAATACACTTGAAATAAACTGTGAACACAGGATATGTCTTGCTCGCCCCATGCATCGCTTGAATCTGCACATAGATTAAAGCAGGAGCCCTTATAATAAACCTAAGTCTTTAACTTTGTTTACAACTTGCTTGCAAAAAACTTGTTGTAATCTTTCATTGATAACTGAAGGACCAGGGCAACTATCTGGGTGCAAATCAGAGACTAAATGCATATCAAATATCAAGTGACTAGCAATATTGGTGCAGACTGTATTAATTGATTACGAAAGAACTTGACATAAGTCTAACTAAAGGTCCGCCATCTGGGTGTAGAATGGATGTGCACTCCTCAAGATGCAACTGCATATAAATATCAAATGGCTAGGACTACAAGTACAGGCTGTACTAACTGCAACTAACATAAACTTGTTAATTCTCAATAGTTTCCAATTGCTGATGCTTCCGCTGCCCCCCAGACATGCTATACTTAAGTCTTGCCTCAGGGGACTTTTCAATGAGTGCGAGACAAAAATAGTGATCAGTGGTTTCAATGTCATCTCACCATGGTTTCACAAAAGTCCAAGATTTCTTTTGTTTTCCTGATTTGTTAAGAATTATATGCCAGTAATTATTTTGTTTAATATATTTTCTACTTTTCAATTGAGCCAGACTGAGTTTTTTAAAAGCTAACGAATCAACAGAAATCAACTGATTTTTTTTGTTCATTCATTTTCAAACAAAAATTCACTTTATCTTTCTTCTGTGAGTTTAAATCGTAGGTGTCTCCTTTGAAACATTCACTATTTTGTCAAATATTTCTTCATTAAGGTTTCAAACATTTAGAAATTAACAAAAATATAAAATGTAAATTAAAGTTCCACCGTATTTATATCCATTTTATAACAATTTCATTTAAAAAGGTTGAACAAAAACACACAAGCTGTATATCTGATACTGGATTTAAATTACCCAAGGGAGATAACTTGATAAGATGTCACTAAATAGGCAAAGTATGATAAGATTTTAAAATTGATATTTCAATCTGTTAAAACATTATCAATAATTTTCTTAAGGACCATAGGCTCCTTGGAACCTGTCTCGCTCACCTGGTTTTCAATTGCCACAATCAAGGTAACATTGTAAGTTTTACAGTTGATCTTCAGTCTCTCAAACTGTTGTAGCTCGAACACCACCAATATCTTGAACTGTATTTCAAATCTGATCATGTTTTCTACATTATTTTATAGGGCAACTTTTTTGGCAACCATTTAAAAACGGCAGTCAAAGAATAATTTTTAACATTGGTTTTGAAGTTTCAACATCAATACCTATTTGGAAACCAAATTTCATTGAAATCGGACAAGGTTGGATTTTCCCACCTTTTTTTGGTGGCCATTTTGAAAATGGCGTTAAACGAACAATTTTTAACATCAGTTTTGAAGTTGCAACATCAATACCTATTTGGAAACCAAATTTCATCGAAATCGGACAATGTTGAAGTTTCCCACTTTTTTGGCGGCCATTTTGAAAATGGCAATCAACAGACAATTTTCAACACTAGTTTTGAAGTCGTAATATCAATATCTATTTGGAAACTAAATTTCATTGAAATCGGACTATGTTGAATTTTCCCGCCTTTTTTGGCGGCCATTTTGAAACTGGCGGTCAACAGACAATTTTCAACACCAGTTTTGAAGTCCTAACAGCAAGGCAAACATTTAATCATGTTACACTTAACCCTCACCTTCTATAGTTTTGAAATAAAGGACAAAAAATAAGAAAATTTTAAAAATTTGGTGAAAAAAGGGCAATAACTCTTACAAGGGTTTATGAATTTTCTTCAAAATTTCCAGGTGGGTAGATCTTGATATGCTGAACATTTTTGAAATTTGGTTTGACCCTGAATATTTGAAATGTACAAGTTTATAAATTTTATTAATTTTCAATGTTAAACCTTCCACCAAAGTAGCCTTTTTCTGAAAGTTCAGCAACTTGGATTTTAATCAAAATGGAAAATTAAAGTACTGTGCAAGCCTCTGATACAGGTACAAATAATCTGCAAAATAAAAACTTCCTATCTATTAAGTTGAAGGATATTTGTTCCAGACAAAGGTTGTACCCTATTGTTAAAAATTTGACGTAAAAATGACTAAGTTCAACAACTGATATTTTTTACATAAATTATCAAAAATCAAAATCAAAGTACCATGCACACCTTTGATATATGTACAATTGATCTGCAAAATAAAAACTTCCTGTCTCAAATACTGTAGGAGATTTGCTCCGGACAAAGGGGGTACCCTATTGTTAAAAATTTGACGTAAAAATGACTAAGTTCAACAACTGATATTTTTNCTCAAACTGTCGTAGCTCGAACACCACCAATATCTTGAACTGTATTTCAAATCTGATCATGTTTTCTACATTATTTTATAGGGCAACTTTTTTGGCAACCATTTAAAAACGGCAGTCAAAGAATAATTTTTAACATTGGTTTTGAAGTTTCAACATCAATACCTATTTGGAAACCAAATTTCATTGAAATCGGACAATGTTGGATTTTCCCGCCTTTTTTGGGTGGCCATTTTGAAAATGGCGGTTAACGAACACTTTTTAACATCAGTTTTGAAGTTGCATCATCAATACCTATTTGGAAACCAAATTTCATCGAAATCGGACAATGTTGAATTTTCCCGCCTTTTTTGACGGCCATTTTGAAAATGGCAGTCAACAGACAATTTTCAACACCAGTTTTGAAGTCGCAATATCAATATCTATTTGGAAACTAAATTTCATTGAAATCGGACTATGTTGAATTTTCCCGCCTTTTTTGGCGGCCATTTTGAAACTGGCGGTCAACAGACAATTTTCAACACCAGTTTTGAAGTCCTAACAGCAAGGCAAACATTTAATCATGTTACACTTAACCCTCACCTTCTATAGTTTTGAAATAAAAGACAAAAAATAAGAAAATTTAAAAAATTTGGTGAAAAAAGGGCAATAACTCTTACAAGGGTTTATGAATTTTCTTCAAAATTTCCATGTGGGTAGATCTTGATATGCTGAACATTTTTGGAATTTACTTTTGACCTCTACCTGTTACACTTTTTGAAATAAAAAATAAAAAATGCAAAAATTTTGAAATTTTTACAGAAAAAGGGCTATAACTCCGAGATAGGTTTCAGATTTTCTTCAAAATTGCACAGCAGGTAGACCTCATCATGCTGATCATTTTCACCACATGTCAGATCTTTGATATCTGTAACGGTTTTAGAGTTTTTAGCCAAAAACTGCAATTTACCCCTATGTTCTATTTTTAGCAATGGTGGCCATGTTATTTGACCAAAACTAATCGAACACAATTTTGAGAAGCCATTCTCTGGTGATGATTCAAGTCAAGTTTGGTTACATTTGGCCCGGCGTTTTCAGAGGAGAAGACTTTTGAAATTGTTGACGGACAGACAGACGACGGACAACAGACGACAGACGACGGACAACAGACGACGGACGCATAGTGATGGCAAAAGCTCACATCGCCTTTTAGGCCAGGTGAGCTAAAAAAACATACTATTAGTTATTTCTTTAAAGACAATCTTAGGATCATGCTCTGGAAATTTCAGTTGGAAACCAAAACTGTCTAGATTTTTCATTGACAATGTTGATATTGTATTGAAAAAATGTGCATTTACAACAGAATGAAGGAATGTTATATATGGAGTTAAGCATTGATTTTGTGTCAGATTTGTTACCATTCAGTTGAACTCCAATAGCTCAAACACCATAGATCATGTTGCTGTCCCTTTGTTATAGTTTATAACTACCTTCAAAACATCATACTAGCTCAAACAGTTTTCATTGGTCCTTTGGGTCTTAGAGCCATCAAAATTTGACAATATCTAATTCTATCTATGAAAGTGCATTACAATATTTTTCACAATTTCCCACTCTTTCATTTCATGTTGTGATACCACACAGACTTAAGGTAGTACGGGAGTAAAACTGTGCATCATTCTTTAGCATCTGACAAAAAATTGAATGTCGGTAAAATGATTTTTGATGTCTTAGAATAGTTAAATTTGATCAAATGTGCAACTTTGATTGGGTTACCATGCAGAATATTATACCTTTTCATCAAACTCCTGTCCTAATAAGGGGAGATAATTTGTAGAGAAATAATAGGAAAAAATAGTTTTTTTTTCCATTTATTAAAAAAATGTTTGGTGACCCCCAAATTTTTTTCATGCAAACTGAAGGCAAGTTTATTGGCTAATTATTTACCAAACTTTAAAAAATCTATTTGATATAACTAAAATGAATTAAAATTTTGTAAAAATTTGCTAATTTTCCCTATTATTTCAACCAAAATAGCTGATATTTATATGACAAAATTGAAGCTTATATTGCAGGTGACCCAAAATTTTATTTTTTGTATGCTCTTATAACAAAGTATTAGTCATGAAAATATAAGAAAATTCAATCTGACAGTTTTTAGAATCCCGTACCACCTTAATACCTTTATGACAAAATTTCAATGATTTCTTTATACTTGTCAAAGGGAGCAAGCTTATCATGTATTTTAACTGAAGAGACATAAATTGTTTCAATGATCATCTGTCAAACCTAAATCAACAGTATTTACAAACCTCAAAGCTTCTATACATTTCTGTATGACTTCTGGCTGCAAATAAAAATCGATATATGAATGAGATATTTGTGAAATGAAAATATCATGATTAAGAGTAAATTCAAACATATGACCTTGTCTTAACTAAATAACCACAAATTTTCATAATTAGAACAGTTGAAAAAGTGTGTTCTCAAAGCCAGTATAAGCACAGTACATTTGCATCATATCAAATAGCCAGCAGACTCAAACAGTACTTTCTCTAATTAATGAGATGAGATGGAAATAAGAAATGTGAGAAAAGAATAGATTTAAGAATTTAGTAATACTATGTAACAGTACAATTTTGGTGCACTTTTGCCCTTTGCAATAAACCAGTTCAATTATACAGGAAATCAGATTAAGAAATTTGTGAGCTAGTTCTAATTAGTAACACCTCCTCTCTTGAAATCAAGTACCAACCAGGACACTTGCAAGTCAAAATACATCCCACAATATGGCATTATTTTCTTAGAAAAATTTGACAAAATTTTTTTTTAATTGGGATTGAAGCATCAAAATAGCATACTGTAAACGTATTAATTTTCGTGGTGTACTAATTTTCACTATTTTCCCGTTTGGCTTTGGAACGCGAAAAATAGTACCTGTGAAAATAAGTTTTTTGTGCAGAAAAAGCCTTTTTAGCATTTAAAACCATGAAAATTGATACCTGCAAATATGTCGATCTTTCAAAAACTGTGAAAAATAAGCATCCGTGAAAAATAAATAAGTTTACAGTAAGTCATCTAATAGTAAGTCAGAAGGAAAGTCTAAAAACACATCCTACAACAGATCAAGACAAAACAAAGCTCATGGAAATATTATATATATACAGTGAAACCTGTCTCATAGGACACCTTTGTGTTCTGATATCCTGATAATCTGACATATTTTAATGGTCCCATAATGCATCAGATAGAGACAGGTTCTACTGTAGTATCCTTTCACTGTTACTAGAGAGAAGTGACCAAAAAATTGTGACTTAACCAACAAAAAAACTGAAAACTGAATATCTCCTTTTCCTAAATTTTGAGAGAGGGTATTTATAACTAAGTACACTGTACAGAAATCACTCTGTCACTCATAATACATAACATCAATTCACTACATATACTTACATTAACTTTAGCAGTAGATATGGATGATTTGGAATGTACTTTATGTGGAAGACAAAATGTTACTTCTATCCATTTGTTGATGTATAAGTGAACAATGCCATTTTCTTTGACACTGAAATGAATAACTTCTGAATAATATTTCTTTAAGTACAATGTTTTTGGTTTCTGAAATGATCAGACCAAAATCATTTAATTCTAGTGCTAAAATTTATAGACAAAGACATTCTTTGTCCTATACCATGACCAATGACATTTGAAGTTACAAATAGCTTCAGTCAATACTGGGGCTGTCTTGGGTATATTGCTTGGCATTATCAGGTCAAAGTCCTTATAATTGCTCCCATTCCTATGTTTCACTTTGTAATTATCAATGATTATCTTTTCTTTTTTTCATCAAGAAATTTTCATTTTACTGATTTACCATTTTTTTTAAACCTTATTTGTAATACTTGTACATGTAGATACATAATCACAGATATGTTTTCATATCTAGCAAAGAGTACTGCTTTAGTCGAGTCCATGATATGGATCATCTCTAACTTACCGCAAAGTGTGAGTATCTTTGCAGTTGTTAAAGGACAAAAGTAACTTCAAAATGGAAGAACACAATAAATGTTAACTTATTGCATATATTTGTAAAGATTGGCTTTTATGCATCTATTTAATGCATGTTGTCACTTAATGTCATGTAATTCATCCTAATTGCATCATACACACAAATACAATTGATGTGGGACATGTCAGTAAGCAGTACTGGACTTAAACAATTCTACCTAACTGAGTAACTCATGGGTAAAATGTAGGTCAGAGAAAGCATCCAAACCATACATTAAAGCTGTCATCCCAAAATGCACCATGCATAACAATATGGTTGATGTGGGATAAGTCAGTAAGCAGGAATGGACTTTAACCTTTCCACTTAACTGGACACCGATATGGATGCTCATGAAAGCTAGCTAGGAGTATCACATCACACTTTGTGAGATGAGCAAATAAAATCAGTAAATATCTTAAAGCATTGACTAACCTTTCAAATGCTGTTTTCAGATCTTTAGCAAGAGAACTTTTTGTTAGAATTAAATCATAAGGCCATTGCATCTGATCTACAAATAAACAATGAATTAAACATGTATAATCAATGTTTTAGTTGGTTAAATAAATAAACTTCTGTATTAAGTTTAAAACTAAGAAGCAAAAACAAATTGTACAATTTAACTGTTTGAAGCTGTCTACTAAATATTCTGAAAAACATGGCAGTAAACTTTTGTAAATATACAAATTAAACATTTAAACATTTCTACTGAATGTTTTATTTTTTTTAAGTTTAACTGGTTTTCAAAATATTTTTTTACAAGTCAAACAAATTTGCAAAAAATAGTAATTGTACCTCTGACATGAATTATAATTGATCTGTTTAACCACGATTTTCCTGTTGTAAGATAGACAATTTGTCATTGTTTTGCAAAAAAGATGCATTTCTGATAGTATACATAAACTGTGCAATTTCTCCTTCTTAAAACTTTAAATATCAGTATATGTCTAAAAAGATTTTGTTAGTTGAGTAAATAAGACAGAGTTCAACTTGTATCCATCTCTTTCTGTTGAAATCTTGTTCAAAGTTACAAAATTTTTAAGGACTACTTTCATAAATACTTGATTCATTGAGAGCATGAACTTAGTTGTGCAACATTAACCTTTGTAGTAGACAATACCAAATGCACAAAACTGTTTTTATTACTTCATGGACCAAATAAAAATTTAATTTACACTTTATTATTTAATTTCAAACAAATATCAGGCATAAAAACTTACATTTTGACATAAAAATACTATGTCTAGATCAAGCATTAATACTTCATAATTAAACTAAATTAGTTTGGTAAAAGTTGTTAGGACAATATAAGTGATCTTATAAAAACAAACCTTCAGGTAACGTTGCAATTTCATCATGTATTGCAATCATTATTTTAGCTTGTGCTGACAAATACTGTCGACGAGCTTCTTCATACTTTACTGCTGCAGTCAGCTGTTTAACCAAATCAAAATAACAACTAATCACTGATTGGTCAACAGAAGCCTACAAAAAGACAAAACACAACACTTCATAATTGTATTATAAACAAAACAAATAAGAGTGGATGTTCAAAGAACTTTTTAACCTTGTCAGTAAATATTTCTAATGAGGTATAAAGTTTCATTCTACTGTTTATATTTGTGATGAGTTTTGGAAGGAACAATATGGTACAGAACCTTCACATTACAAGAAAGTATTGTGCACCAAACAGAGAGTCTTATTTCATTACAAAACATGCCATAAATTGTGTATCTTAAATGGAAAAAATTTGCCAGT
>MJUU01008326.1:137018-147108 GCA_002080025.1 Modiolus philippinarum
TAACCAATAGCACCTATATTAAAGACATATCCTACTATTCAAACTCCAATATGACAGACATAGAACCATCAGCCTAACCAATAGCACCTATATTAAAGACATATCCTACTATTCAAACTCCAATATGACAGACATAGAAACATAACCAATAGCACCTATATTAAAGACATATCCTACTATTCAAACTCCAATATGACAGACATAGAAACATCAGCCTAACCAATAGCACCTATATTAAAGACATATCCTACTATTTACTCCAATATGACAGACATAGAAACTTCAGCCTAACCAATAGCCCCCCTATTAAAGACATATCCTACTATTTAAACTCCAATATGACAGACATAGAAACTTCAGCCTAACCAATAGCCCCCCTATTAAAGACATATCCCAATATGACAGACATAGAAACTTCAGCCTAACCAATAGCCCCCCTATTAAAGACATATCCTACTATTTAAACTCCAATATGACAGACATAGAAACTTCAGCCTAACCAATAGCCCCCTATTAAAGACATATCCTACTATTTAAACTCCAATATGACAGACATAGAAACTTCAGCCTAACCAATAGCCCCCCTATTAAAGACATATCCTACTATTTAAACTCCGATATGACAGACATAGAAACTTCAGCCTAACCAATAGCACCTATATTAAAGACATATCCTACTATTTAAACTCCAATATGACAGACATAGAACCATCAGCCTAACCAATAGCACCTACATTAAAGACATATCCTACTATTTAAACTCCAATATGATATCTTCTTGATATTCCTTTTGTACAATATTAATGATGAAAGCTTTAAATTAAGCTAATAATAATGGGGGGTCACCGACCTAGTTTTAGAGCTATGACGTCATCTTTATTTACCTGTTTTGAAGGTATTGATTAGATACTATATTGCCTATATTTTTACTACCGGTATATTGTAGATTTCGATTGAACTAAAATTATTTTAATGCTCGTGGTGTGTAGAAAAACAATATGTTACAACAAAATGAAAAATTATGCAAGTTTTGGTGTAAACGGCACAATTTTTAAGTTCCCGCCATTTTTGTCAGGTACTCACAATACGACAAAATCGCTGATCGCAAAAAATTGAAATATGATAATTTGATAATATTTTGACAGAAGATAGGGTGTAACTTCCTGAACGGATTAAGAAAATAAAATAATAGGGTCACCGAATCGGGAAAAAAGATACTTGTAAAAAACATGTAAAGACCGAAAATGGCGGGAATACTATGGCAGGTTTTTCGTCATACCAAGAGCACTTTTTCCTAATTTGAAATGCAGTATATAATCACAATTAACATTATATTTTTGTGCGAATATGTAATATAATGTAGCCCAGTAATTATTTTTTGTTTCCATTTTATTGCCATATACATGCAAAAACTTGGAAAAATGTGTGTTTACGGGACATAAAAAGTACAAAACCCAAAAGGGCAAAATAAGACCAATGGCAATAATTACCTGATATCAACACGGTTAGAATTCTTCCTTCGTTTTGTATAATGAATTTTATTTTATTTCCTTTGCTTACCTTAATTCAAATTATGCTGGCATTGTGAATTTGGAAACAATCAAAAGGTGTAATACCTAAAAGGGCATTTACTCTTTTTATTCATTTGACTTTATTTTTTACACAAGTTTGAAGATCAATTGAAAATGTTTTCTTTGAAATTGACATTGCCTTTAAAAAGCTGTTGGTAAACTATTTAATGAAGTTGTCTACATAGGGTATAATTTGAATGTTTCCATTTATTTTTTACTGTTGGAACATAAATTGAACCTTATACGTCGTTACAACGCCCGAAAAAAATCACGACGTCATAAATGAATTACAAACCTTAAAGCTCGATTTCACGGGAAATTTGCGACGTCATAAAGGAATTACAAAACTGTAAAGCTCAAAAACAAAATGCGCAGAAACAATAGTAGGATATGTCTTTAAGGTGGCACGGGGGTTTAAATTTTTTCAGATAGAATTTTCTGATATGTTCATGATTTACCCTTTGTCATTAGAGCATACAAAAAATAAAATAAAAATTGGGGGTCACCAGCCATATAAGAATGGAATATGTCATGCTAAAATCTGCTATTTTGGTTGAAATAATAGGGAAAATTATCGAATTCTAACAAAATTTTTATTACTTCAGTTACATCTGATAGAATTTTTTAAAAATTGGTAAAGTAATAGCTAATATACTGTCCTTCAATGTCCATGAAAAAAAATTTGGGGTCACCGAACTTATTTTTGAATAAATCGCGAAAAACACATTTTTTCCTATTATTTCTATACAAATTATCTCCCCTTAATTGAACTGGAGTTAGCTGAAAGGTTCGAATTTTGCATGGTTACGCAATATAAGTGGCATATTTATTCAAACTTAACTATTACAAGACATTGGAAATGGTTTCGGCAACGTTCCCATAGTGAATTCTATTTTTTGTCACATGCGCAAGATTGATGCGCAATTTTAAACTCCGTACTACCTTAAACAATGTAAGATTAATATACATGTATTTTAGCTTTATGATTTTTCACTGTAACATTCATTTAAAAGAAAAGTACACACATTAACCTTATGGTGTACATGACCTACTTTGGTTAAATTTTGCACTTAAGTAAATTTCCCACCAGCTTCACATTGTAAGACAATGATGTTTCACCAAATTAATCACCTTGATCAGTACTGCTCAGATCATTGATAATAACATGTAAGTGGCTTTAACCTAAATTTTTGCCTGAGTGAATTTCTGTTAAATTTTGTGATTTCTCAACAACTACACAACATATCACTATGATGTTGTATCAAATTAATCATCTTGATGAGCACTACCAATTTTTTGGACAATTTGGTGACTTTGACGTAACTTTTATGCTTGAATGACTCCGTTAAATTTTGGGGTCATCATGTCATTTCCTTAACAACTACACATTACATTACATTTTTGCTTAATAAATTAATCACCATGGTTAGTACTGCATTAGATTATCTCCTTCCATATCATTTGATTCTAATGCTTTTGAGCGATTACTCCTTGAAACACATGTACAGCAGAGGTCCCAAAAGGTATTCACAAGGCAGTAGTCAGACCTCTCTAACTTGAAAGATATACCTTGCATTTTATAGAAAAATACTATTTTTATCAAAATTCTAACCCCTGAAAACATTTTATATAGGCTTCATTCCGTGTATTGCACTCTGTGGATGTCCTTGACACTGAATTTTGTCTCCTATTTTGATACTTAGTTTACTTTCTGACTAATTTCGGATTAAAGCTTTTCCATATTTGATTCATGAATGCTGCTGATGAGAAAGATTACTCCTTGAAACAGGTGAACAGAATAACAAAATTTATTGTTTATTATGAAACACTGGTATTTTTGTAGTTCAATCATGTCAATTCTGGTCTTCTTTAATGTCTTCTTTATGCAGTCTGTGTCTTTAGCCACTAGCCCTACGCCCGAGACTAGTAAAATCAGTCTCGGGCTAGTAAAAATTTGAAGCCACTAGCCCGGTGGGCTAGTTAAAATTGTACCTTACTCACAAAGATTCTTCCGTAAGGGCTAGTGAAATTGAGTTCAGGCTAGTACAACATGGGACCTTACTAGCCCCTTAGGGCTAGTGAATGAAAAAGTTTTTGGCAAAGACTGTTTATGTTGATTTCAGAGTTAAACTAGAGCTGTTGCCGAATGGCAGCCAGGTATACCCCCCGCTTATTGAACCCTATATCAATATGGCAAGTGTAAATTTAAGTATGTGTGGACCCAATACAGTTGTGGACACAATACAAGTATGGACAAAATGATATACCTCCCTCTTTTCTCTGAAAATCTCCCTTTCCAAATTTTGGACAGCAACCATATTACTTCATGCAAATCTTCAGCTGGTGTACTAAAACTGTGCAACATTTCATCAAAATCCAAGCAGTGCTTTAGGAGAACATTCACTGACAAGGATCACCCCTCCCCCTTACACAGAAAATATTCAAAGACACATTATCTCCCCTTCAAATTTTCAGAAAGCAACCATATTACTTCATGCACATCTTCAGGTGGTGTACTACAACTGTGTAACATTTCATCAAAATCTAAGCAGCCTCTGAAGAGAACGTGCTGAGAAGGTTCGTCCAACCCCCTTCTTCCAGAAAAAAAACAAAGATGAATTATCTCCCCTTCTAAATTTCCAGCAGTAACCATAATACTTCATGCACATCTTCAGATGGTGTACTACAACTGTGTAACATTTCATCAAAATCCAAGCAGCTGTTTAGGAGAACAAGCGCTCACAAGGTTCTCCTCCCCCTTTTTCCAGAAAATATTCAAAGACGAATTACAATTGTATCTCCCCTTCAAAATTTCAGGCAGCAACCATATTACTTCATGCACATCTTCAGATGGTGTAGTACAACTGTGTAACATTTCATCAAAATCAAAACAGTCGTTTAGGAGAACATGCGCTGACAAGGTACATGGACGGACAGACAGACAGACGGATGGACAGACAGGGTGATTCCTATATACCTCCAAACTTTGTTTGCAGGGGGTATAATAAACATGATCAATGCAGCTAAGTCATACACACCAAATTTTTATAACCAATGCCCAGTTAGTTAAATTGTAATTGAAAAATAATTTCAAAATATAAATGTCTGATATTCAAAGTCATAATACATGATTGGATTGGAGAAAATGGAATTTTTATACTCCATCCGTTTATTGCAATTTTTCAAACACTGTTTTGAACACTATTAAGGACTGAAATTCTGTCCTTTTGTAAGCAGGATCAATTACTGAGGGTCAGGTTTATGAGGGATAGTATCCTTAATTTTAAAGGTAAAGCCTTTTGCTTTTTACAACATTACTAGTATGGAATAAATACAACTAACTAAAAAAGGCCAGTCAAAGCAAGCATTGGGGGTGTTTTATTTTCTGTGTAATTTTGTAACCAATAACGGTTGTCCTGTTTTTTTTTTAGCAAGGTACATATTCTCAAATTCTGAAAAACATTGATTACATTTCTTGTGCCTTTGTTATGAAACTGTCCAATAGGGGAGATGACTACTACAATTATGATCAATTATAGCTTCCCTTGTCACTCACTATATATTGGGTGGTGGTGAGGTTCTGACAAATGGGGGTGGTTTTTTTTATATTTTTGTCTACTATGGGGCTTGTTATTTGAACTTTTCCTCTGAAGGGGTCCATAAAATCAATTAAGCCTCTAATCATGCTAATGGGGTTGGGTCGGTGTTCAGAACCTGTTTACACCCCTGCCCCCCTAAAAGAAAATTTAAGTATCTCACCCCCAAATTTTTTTTTTCAAGTTTTTCAAGTAGCCCCAACCCTCCTTTGGCCCAGAGGCCATGCCTCCACTCACCTTTTTTAAATAATTTTACTAATAAACAGACATAGCCATAATGCTTGAATAAGGGTGTTCAAATTAAAAGCGAAAGCAAAACTATTGCTTTTGAGTGAGTTGAATCTATTATTATTATTTCGTTACAAGCCCCAGTGTGTTTACAAAGATTTCAAGACGTTTCGGCCCTAAAACACTTCGGCCATATAAAATTTCGGCCATGTGCAATTTCAGACTTAGACGTTTCGGCCCCTTATAAATCTTGGCAAACGACAAATAGCCAATTTCTTCTTAGTCCTGAAAATTCATGGACTAATTTCTTCTATGAACTGCTTTCGATGTTGGTCGTAAACATATATCAAGATGACTAGGTTAACTGTTTCAAAGATGACTTTATTAGATAAGAAAATATTGTATAAATTGTAATCAAGTCAGTAGTTACATAAGATTTTATCGAATGTTGTTGAAGTCACTTAGTTCGGGGTCAGATATACTAACCTAACGACCGTCATTGCCTTTGAACAGAATGTTCAAGTATATTTGGAACCAACCAAAAACTATGAAAACATAACCTCATTTGTTATTTAAAACAACTCATTCGTTATGAAAACATCATTAATGCATTTGAATTTTTTTCAACATTACATTACATTATCCGATTAAGATAAAAGAAAACTGTATTAAAATGAGCAAGACACATCAGGTTATGCCCGAAACGTCCAAGTCCGAAATTACACTATGGCCGAAACGTCCTTCTACCGTTTACAAACAGAGGCCAACTGAACAAGAGGGGATATGGTCACGAATCAAGTGCCCGTGCCAGTGGCCTAATCATCTTGTTTAACAAAATCTAATACATTTAGCATGGTCTTGACTTTTTCTTTCAGTTTCGACGTGGGGATATCGAAACAGAAGTCTTTCGCCTCTAGTCCCAGACGTAACAAGCAAAACAGCAACGGGGTCAAAATCTGTCATTTTCCAGCTAAGGGGACGTAATTATCTTACTTCCGGTAAAAACATGCTTTGAAGAATGTGAGAATTGACTTCTAAATTTCATGTATTTTGCAGTCGAAACAATTAGAATATAGCATTTCCAACTGTAAATAGGGACCCATAAATAGGTAATCCTTTTGGCAAAGAATATCTTTGCACAGAGAGAAATATATTTCTTTAAAATGGATTAAGAATACAAACAACTACCAAAATGACCTCTTTGACTTTGAATGCCTGACAGACAACCGTCTTTACACATTTGCCTATAAATTATTAGTACAACCTATGCCATTCAAATGAATCTAATTTAAAAATAGTCCTGAATCACCTGATGTAAACGGACATGTTCAAACGGTTACTCTATTGATACAAATTATTTCTCTCCTCAGACAAATTAATAAATAAAGTCATACATTCCTCAATCAAAATATATAATTATTTCTTATTCAACAAAACCATACCTGTTAATCTATTGTAAGATCTTGGTGGGAGACCCCCACAAAGGCTGAGAAGTACTTGGCATAAATTGTGACTTGTCTTCCTTGTAAATCTTGTAAAACAATTAAAAAAAGTGCTTGACGAAATGGTCACGGAAATTCAAATAAAATTTTTTTTGACATTTGCGCTTTGTTTTAACATTTCATTTATTTGTCTCTTATATGTCGCAACAATAATGATGTTAGTCCTGAAATTCATGACTCTGTGTAGCATATTTTTATTTGGACTTTTACTGTCGCTACACTGTGTAGCAACAGTAAAAGTCCAAATAAAAATATGCTACACAGAGTCATGAATTTCAGGACTATATTGATGTATGAAACAGATATATAGTAAATACACAATAGTCGTTATTTTATTGAGAAAACATTGTTTTAAAACTCATGCAGTCTTGGTTTGATTATCAAAACCACATGAAAATAAAGACAAAATCATAGACACTCACAAAGAGCATGTACAAATGTTTAATATACAATAATGCATAATATAAATATACAGTGTTCCTGCTTGCCCATTTTAGAAGGGCGCCATGCCCTTGGTGCCCTTTGCAGTGCCCCTGATGCCTTTGCAGTGCCCTTGATGCCCCTTTGCAGTGCCCTTGATGCCCTTTGCAGTTTGCATCACCCATCATGGGTTTATTACAAGATCGTATTTGGACATTTTTAAATGAAAAAAGGTCAATCAGAGATTGCAATCCCCCAGCTCACCTTTTTTGGACCAACACTAAAGTTTGGTTTTGAAAATGTATATAAAGGAATCATCAATAAAAATTTAATTTAAAATTAAAGTTTTTTTGCAATCTGACTATTGAAAATGATCATCATTACTGTTAGGAATTGAAAAAGATATGGTTGCTATGTAGAATTCCCAAAACTAAGAGGTCTTTAAGACTTTCAGGGAATTTACCAAAATAAGAATCAAAGATTTTTGCAGTCTTTCTATTGAAAACAATGATTCTTAATGTATGGAATTGGAAAAGATATGGTTGCTAGGTAGAATTCCAAAAAAAAATAACAGGTCTTTGAGAGTTTCAGGAAATTTACCAAAATAAGAATTAAAGTTTTTGCAATCTGACTATCGAAAATGATCATCATTACTGTTAAGATTTGAAAAAGATATGGTTGCTAGGTAGAATTCCCAAAACTAAGAGGTCATTAAGACTTTCAGGAAATTTACCAAAATAAGAATCAAAGTTTTTTGCAATCTGACTATTGAAAATGATCATCATTACTGTTAGGAATTGAAAAAGATATGGTTGCTAGATAGAATTCCCAAAACTAAGAGGTCTTAAAGACTTTTAGGAAATTTACCAAAATAAGAATCAAAGATTTTTGCAGTCTTTCTATTGAAAACAGTGATTCGTAATGTAAGGAATTGAAAAAGATATGGTTGCTAGGTAGAATTCCAAAAAATAACAGGTCTTTGAGAGTTTCAGGAAATTTACCAAAATAAGAATCATATTTTTGAAATTTAAGTGTTCATACTAGCTGATGACATTAAAGAGTTGCTTAAATATATGATTTCATGTTCAAATTTCAAAAATTATTGGTCTTTTACATTTTCAGGAAATTTACCAACTTTTGCACCGAAGCCAAAATTATAAATTCTTATCTTGGAGTCCAAAAGCAATTGAAGTAATTCCCCATGAAAATGTAAACCACAAAATGAAAATTATACATAAAGTTCCAATCATATGCTGAATACTTATTGTTTTAAGTTTTTTGGTCCCTTAGGGGCATGCCCCAGGGGTCATACCAAATGTCTGCTATCATTGGCAAATTAGATAAACATAATGCAACTCCTATAGAAAGTTTCAGCTTCCAAACATAAATACTTCAGTAGATTTCACATATTACTGGATAACTCCGTTTCTCGAAATACAATTTTGCTCATTATTCCGCCCTGAGGGCAAATTTCAAAATTCCGAAACCTTCGGCACAGACAACTTTTATAGTGTCACTTATACCCTTAAAACCAGGTTTCTGCAACTTAAGGTGCAAGAGGAGTTCTAGCTGAATCGTTTTTTTTTGTTTTTCGGACCCCCTAGAGGCCATGCCCTGAGGTATCATGCCAAAAATCTGACGCCCTCTGTGAAGTGGCCACATAATATGTGAGTCGATTCCTGGGTTTCAACTTTCTAGCCCAAATAGCCTTGGAGATTTCTCCGATTATTGGATATCTCGATAATTGGTTTTTGCCTATAATTTGCCCCAAGGGCGTTTGACAGAAACTCCGAATCCCTAGCGCGCTGGTGCAGATCATACTCTAGTATGGTGCCAAGTTTCAAATCTCTACCTCTTATAGTTCCAGAGCTATCGGGGAGCACTACACACATACGTATGTACGTACGTACGTACGTACATACGGACGGACTGCATTACATAATCCCCCCGCTTTCACTAAGAGGGGGGATAAAAAACAGTAATTATCCCTTTATGGCCTCAGTAATTAGTGTTTACATAATTGTAACAGTGTAACAGCTGATTGTCTTGTCACGTAATTGCAATTGTCCAAAAACAACGGCAGTAGAATACCGAAGGAACAAGCAAGGGAAGCGATGACTACAAAAATCGAAGTCCAAAGACATGGCAGAAACGGTAACAGATAAAAACAAAGACAAAACAAGGACGTGAGACAGCTACAATGCACGGAAATAAAAAGATAACATTAAGAACTAAGGCACTCATAGTGTGAACTCCCATGAAAACCGGGAGTGACATCAGGTGCTCTGGAAGGGTAAGCATGTCCTGCTCCGCTAGCGGCACCCGTCACACTATCAGTGAGTCAATCCGGGGTTGAGTCAAATCCGGTTATGTCAAATCCGTGAAGACGTGAAATTTAGCTGAAAATGTCCGTTTTCATTTGGGACACAGACACGTCATATCTGTCAATGATGTCATGGTGACGGCCATAGAATTTCTGAAGGGATGAAAGTAACAAAGGCTGAACAAATCCCTGACTAAGCAGCTTTTGGGACAGTGTTTTTGCTCTAGCTAAAAAGTCACTGTATAAACTGCATGCCCGACAGTAACGAATCAACTGTGAAATGTACACTCCATAGGCTGGAGAGGCAGGTATATTGCTGCTCAGAAAGGGAAAGTTCACAATTGGGAAGTTAAAATCATCACGTTTGTCATACAGCTTAGATTTCAAACGTCCCTTTTCGTCAATGTAAATTAAAAGATCTAAATACGAAGCTGAAGTAGGTGTATCGGT
>MJUU01008326.1:151668-162859 GCA_002080025.1 Modiolus philippinarum
ACTTTTGGGGAACCAGTATTGATGATCCCTGGTGTAATCAAAGTACTGATAATACTGATAGACAGAACACCATGAGTTGGCTATAAATGTTCCAAAAGGGGGGGGGGGTGAAAATTGTTTTCTTAATAATGCTTGGATAAAGATTGGAAGGGTTCATTTGGGTGACTTCTTCTGTCTTTGCATCCAATGGCAATCATCATTTAATGTGATTAAACTTTTCTGCTGGTACCAGAATTTATTTCTACAAATTAATTTGTCAGAAGGACATTCATTGTTCAAAGTTTCTTCTTTACTTCTACCTGGGGGCATAAGTGTTTCACAAAACACATTTTGTTGGAATTCTACCTAGCAACCATATATTTTTAGATGCCTTATAATATCAGTGATCATTTTCCATAGTCAGATTGCAAAAATTTTTGATTCTTTGATTCTAAGTTTGGTAAATTTCCTGAAACTCTCAAAGACTCATTATTTTTTGGAAATCTACCTAGCAGCCATATCTCTTTCAATTCCTTACAGTAAAAATGATGATTTTCAACAGCCAGGTTGCAAAAATCTTTGATTCTAATTTTGGTAAAGTTCCTGAAACTCTCAAGACCCATTATTTTTTGGAATTCTACCTAGCAACCATATCTTTTTTTACATTAAAGTCTATTTCTCAGCAACTGTAGCCTCTAGACTCACAATATTTGTCCTATAGCAAGATTTATTTGGGTATATGCCAGTCTGACATTTGTCATGTGACCTTGACATCAATTTCACGGTCTAGTGGCCGCGTTAAGTTTTTCTGCTTAAGTCCATTTCTCAATAACTAGAAGTGGTAGGTTGATAATATTTGGTATGTAGGTTGGTCTTGGGTAGTACATGTCAGTCTGGCAGGTGACTTTTGTCCTTGACCTCAATTTCACAGTCTGGTGAGCATGTTCACTTTTCTGATTAGTTCACTTAGATTTCACATCAATTTAGAGTCCAGCAGGGACAGGCGAGACATCTTTTAGGGTCATCACTTGTTTTACAAGGGGAGGGGGTCCAAAAAGGGGTAGGGGGATCGCAATCTTTGATTGGCTGTTTTTCATTCCTTTTTATAGCCATATTGCTATCTGTCTAAATTGAATTGTGAAAAAAAAATAATTTTGCTTCAATATAAAACATGAACTAAATAGTAACAAAAATCATTATTAGTTATTTGCAAAATACTTTTCGTTTTCTTAACTATATCACATTGTTTTCATATAATGATATACACGATAGAAGAAGTTAATTCTTTACAGTTGTGTATAAACTCATCTTTGCGTGTGGAATAACTCCACAGCAAAATAAGAGTAAAAAAACAATACAATATTGATTAGTCAGCTGACTTTCATAGAGAAAACTCATGTCTATCTAATTACTGACTTGATTTAATATTAAATACAAAAATACACAATGTATCCCAGTATGCCGTCCAGGTGTTTCAAGGAGTTACCTAGGCTTCTCATCAGCTACAATAGTATCAAATATTATGGAAAGCCATAATCAACAATGTATCACATTATGCTGTACAGGTGTTTCAAGGAGTAACCTAGGCCTCTCATCAGCTGCATTAGAATTTAGTGTTTAGAATGCCTTTTAAATTATCAATCAGCTCTCTAAAATGCCCTTTCCACATTATCAGTCAACGAGCTAAAGTGCCCTTTTCAGGACTGACGCCCTGCCCCTTTCAAATCCTAGCTGGAACACTGATACATGTATATACTATAGCAATTTGTTTTGTGAATATGGAATTCTCTGCTTGTACTACATCCAGTGTGACAGGGCAAGATGCATTGAAAGCTGAGAATTCCATCTTAGCAAAACCAAATTATATTACTTGTACATGTTGTAGTGTTTTTATTGTCATTTTTTTTATTGATATATACCAGATTTAGGTGTTTTTTTTGCCCTGACATTTTTTTTACTTAAACATATTATTTCTAGTTAGATATAAGGCTTTCTTTCTTGTGATTATTTATGTCACAAAATGTCATGCATGATGCCATCAGGATATTAATACACTGCTGCTAACATTCCATAGAAATTAACAATAATATGTTCATATCAGTGCAGTGCAATGATAATAGAACTATAGTTGCTTGGAATCAATTGGAAATTAAGCAAATAAGGGATAAATAATATGAAATTGTGATTTCTAAATATGGCCCTTTTCAGGATCCATCTTTTTTCATTCATGAAGGATATAAGTACAATATTGTTGTTAAATCTTTACTTCTGGTTTTTGTTGGCAAAAATATTGATCATCTCCTAAATGCTTTACACCATAACTAAATTTAAACAATTTTTCATATTGGCAGTATTTGGCATTGCACAATATCAATGTTCTTCTTTCATAATTGATTATGTTGTTTTACGAAATCTATTTAGAAGTACTTCAATTGAAGTTTCATATGTAAGAAGGCTTGATATCATAGTCAATGGAAATTATGTCCTTAGCTAGCTTTCAGTAGTTGAGGGCATTTGTCCGGACAGTACCCGTGTTATTGTCTTCATGTTTTATGTACTTCATTGTAAAGGTACTCGTCTTGATAAGTTGGACTTTTTTTCTAGTTTGATTTTTAGCTCATCTGGCCTAAAAGGCCAAGTGAGCTTTTGCCATCACTTTGTGTCCGTCGTCCGTCCGTCAACAATTTCAAAAATCTTCTCCTCTGAAACTGCTGGGCGAATTGTAACCAGGGTATGCAGTTTCAAAATTGTGTTCGATTAGTCCGAGGGTCAAACAACATGGCTGCTGTTACTAAAAATAGAACATAGGGGTAAATTGCTGTTTTTGGCAAATAACTCAAAAACCGTTGCAGATATAAAAAATAAAATTGTTCAGAATGGCGAGATCTATCTGCCCTGCAATTTTGAACAAAATTGGAAAACCGGTCTCAGAGTTACAGCCCTTTTTCCGTAAAATTTTCAAAATTTATGCATTTTTTATTTTTTATTTCAAAAACTGTAACAGATAGAGGTGAAGTGTAAATTGCAAAAATGTTCAGCATATCAAGGTCTACATACTCTGAAATTTTGAAGAAAATCCAACTGCCTGTGTTGTAGTTATTCACCAAAAATTTTTTTTTTTCAATGCCATATGGTTATGAGTTATTTCCCTTTAAATTATGTGTTCAAATCTTCTTTATTTTACTTTTCTCTTTTAAGTTTAAGAGAAATTCCCTGTTATCACTTTACTAAAAATAATTATTTGTTCCATAATCCAGAGCAAAAAAGTGTTTTTATACAAACTTTTACATTTTTTGCAAAAATACTTTCATAAACTATACTTATTTCAAAAATTAATAATAATAATTGTATATAGTTGTATATTGTATCATGTGGTAAAGTCCGCTTGCCAACCATGCAAATGTCTCTTCCAGATAAATATTGAAATAGCATCTGAGCTTGTATGCCTGCATAGCTTTGTATCTGACCTGCATGATGTCATGGTGATCTTCTTGCCATTACTGTGTCAGTGGTCCATCTGTCGTAAACTTTTCATTCAAACATCTTCTTCTCTTCTCTGAAACAGCTTGGGTCAAATGGAACCAAACTTGGGCACAATGGTCCTTAGGTGACCCCTTTTAAAAAAAATGTCTGGCAAGTCCTTATCATATCCAGGATGGCCGCCAGCAGGGTGGTTTAACATTGGACCCTATGGGAAAGCATTCAAAGATCTTCTCTGAAACCACTGCGTCAATTGGAACNCACATCATATCCTAGATGGCCGCCAGGAGGGAACATGTTTTTAACATTGGACCCCATAGGGAAACATATTCAAAGATCTTCTCCTCTGAAAGTACATGGCCAATTGGAATCATACTTAGTCACAATGGTCCTTACTTGGTCCCCTTCATAAAATGTGTCTGGCATGTCCGCATAGCATCCAAGATGGCAGTCAGCAGGGAACATTGTTTAACCTTGGACCTCATGGGAATTCATTTAAAGATCTCCTCTGAAAATACTATGCCAATTGAAACCAAAGTGAGGCACAATGATCCTAACATGGTCTTCAAGAAAAGTGACAGTTGGTCTACGCCCCATCAAAAATAGCTGCCTGTGGGGAACACAGTTTAATTTTGGATCATATAACATCAGCAAACTTCAAAATGTCAATATTAAACAAATTTGAAAATGAGAACCTTAAACGTTGTGATAATTTTGACTTATTGTGTCAGCCATGACCCAGGTGAGCGATACAGGCTCTTGAGAGCCTCTTGTTATATGTAAAAGTGCATATTTTGAGAATTAGCTCTATGTCGTGCGATAACTCAAGATTGCCTTCAAGGATTTTGATGATTTTGATACTCAAGGTTGAACTTTACCAAAGGAAGTTCCCTTTCGTTTTTGTGGAAAATCTGAAAATGATTTTTGGGAAAAAACTCCATTTTTATATGAAAAAGTGCATATTTTGAGAATTAGCTCTATGTCGTACAATAACTCAAGCAGGGATGCAAATTACCAGGGGCCCAGTAGCCCAAGGCCCCTAAATTTTGACCTGGGCTACTAAAATTTTAAAACCAGTAGCCCAGGTTGCTACTGAAATATCCTCAAATTTGTGTTGACAACATAGTGCTGGGCTAGTAAAATATTGGCTGGGCTACTGAATTTTGTTTGGCAGGGGCCCAGGTTGGCTACTTTGCCAATATTGCGAATTTTCGTCCCTGTTGCCTTTAGGGATTTTAATGATTTTTATACTCAAGGTTGAACTTTACCAAAGGAAGCTCCCTTTCATTTTTGTGGAAAACCTGAAAATGTATTTTTGAAAAAAACTTCATTTTTATATGAAAAAGTGCATATTTTGAGAATTAGCTCTATGTCGTACGATAACTCAAGATTACCTTTAGGGATTTTAATGATTTTGATACTCAAGGTTGAACTTTACCAAAGGAAGCTCCCTTTGGTTTTTGTGGAAATCTGAAAAATTTTTGGGGGAAAAAACTTCATTTTTATATGAAAAAGTGCATATTTTGAGAATTAGCTCTATGTTGTACGATAACTCAAGATTGCCTTCAGGGATTTTAATGATTTTGATACTTAAGGTTGAACTTTACCAAAGGAAGCTCCCTTTCGTTTTTGTGAAAAATCTGAAAAAATTTTATTTTGGAAAAAACATCATTTTATATAAAAAAGTGCATATTTTGAGAATAAGCTGTACGTAATACAATAAATAAAAATTCCCATCAGGGATTTATATGATACACACAAGGTTGGTCCTGATCAAAGGAAGCTCCCTTTTGTTTTTGAGAAAATCTTATTTCCATGAAATTCCGCAGTCAGGTTTTTGGGACACACAAGGGGGCGGGGCCCTTTCTGACTTTGTCAGTATTCTAGTTTTTTTTTGGATTTGGACAAATTTTCAAAGAAACAATTCAAGGATGAAATAAAGTGGGAGTGAAACAGTTATTTGTGCATCAATCCCATTGCATATTGGGTTCTGTATCCGGCAATACTTTAATTACTTGTGCACATGTTCACTTTTCCTTTGTTGACTTCCTGTGGGGGTATTTAAGTCTCACTTTGTGGGCATGCAGCTCTTATTTTATTTTGAAATCAAATACTTTCAACAACTAAAATGCAAATTCTGGGGAAGAGGGTATATGTATTAGCCAGGCTTTGGCACACAGTTCTAGTTAAAATATAGTTGATTATCGGACTGGGTTGCTAAAACAGTAGTCAAGTTTAACTGTCTAGAATTAACCCTTAACAAATGCTTAAAACTTCAAATTTCATTCAAAACTGGCATTTGTTCAGCCAAGTATTTTTTCTATCTATTCCTCCTGGTAGTACTCAGGGATTTTGTTAAAAGGTGAATACTGTATTTTACATGTGTTTCAATTGCTATTTATTTAATTAATCTCACCTCCCTGACTATATGTAAAATAGAATTAATGCTTTTACTTAATGTTTCAGGAACAAGGAGATACCGGTAATCAGCAGAGGAGGGAATTGTTTAAAAGGAATAATAGTTCACAATGAATATCGGAACAGTGCATTTTTTTCACCAGACTAGAAATATTGCCAGAACTCTGCAAAAAATTTTAAATAGGAATTTTTGTATTACAAGTGTCCATAGTACTTTGACTAATTGTTGCACAAACAATTTTAAACACTTTATTAATGTTAGATATTGCTCCACTGGAAAACCTCATTGCAATGTTGGTACTATCGGCCATATTGATCATGGCAAAACAACCTTAACCGCTGCCATTACCAAGGTAATGTCTGAATATAAAAAAGCAAAGTATGTTAAATTTGATGAGATTGATAAACACCCTGAGGAGAAAAAACGTGGCATTACAATAAACACTTTCCATGTTGGATATGAAACAGAACATCGTCACTATGCTCACACTGATTGTCCCGGGCACATTGATTATGTTAAAAATATGATTACTGGAACATCTCAGATGGATGGTGCCATCTTGGTTGTCGCTGCTACAGATGGAACAATGCCTCAAACACGAGAACATCTCTTGTTAGCCAAACAAATTGGAGTGGAAAAAATAGTAGTCTTCTTGAACAAAATTGACTTGGCTGATTCTGAATTGTGTGAACTAGTTGAACTTGAAATCAGAGAATTGTTAGCAGAATATGGCTATGATAGTGATAATACTCCTGTTGTCTGGGGATCAGCTTTAAATGCATTAAATGGTGAAAAATCAGGACATGATTCAATTTTAAAATTAATGGAGGCAGTAGATAGTTATATTGAAATTCCAAAACGTGACTTGTCACTTCCTTTTATCATGCCAATAGAAACTGCTTTTACTGTTAAAGGAAGAGGTACAGTTGCTGTCGGGACTTTGAAAGAAGGAACTATAAAAAAGGGGGATGAGGCTGAAGTTCTTGGTCTGGGAACTTCACTTCAAACTAATGTGTCTGATATACAAGTATTTCATCAGTCAGTACCAGAAGCTGTGGCTGGGGATCATGTTGGAGCCTTACTGCGTGGTGTAAAGGCCGAGTTAGTCCAGAGAGGAATGACTCTTTGTGCAGCTAGAACAGCAAGTCAGTACAATGCATTTGAGGCCAAAATTTATGTATTATCAAAATCTGAGGGAGGAAGATCGAAGCCAATTACTGACAAATATATGGCCATGTTGTACAGTAGTACCTTCAGTATACAATCGTGTCTTATATTAGCAGAAGGCCAGAACATGATAATGCCTGGCGATGCTTTAACTGTTCAAGTTTTATTGAGAAAGCCAATGGTTGTTCAGATGGGAAAAAGATTTACGATCAGAGAGAATAATATGACGACAGTGACAGGTCTGATAACCAAATTGTTACCACCAACAGATATTGAACTTGCTGGTTTTAACAAGCAAAAACAAATTACAAATTATTTTGTGGAAAGCAATAGTCAAGTAACAAGGTCTAGAAGATTAGCCAGAAAAAGCAAATGACTAACTTATGATTAAAATGTTGTTAAAAAAGTTTTACTTTTAAATTGCTAATAATTTTGAAAACTGTGAAGTTCCTAAGCTTCACAATGAAGAAAGTCAGTTATAATATGTGCAATGTACCATAATTTTTAAAATATATGCACACACCCTGTACAAAGTGGACAAAAATGTTGATATACTGAAAACAATATTTTAATTCTTGTAGATGAACAAGCTTATGTCCATGGGTACATCATGATTGATTATAAAAAAGGTTGACTAGCCTACATTTCATCCATGAATGAGTTCAGATCTCAGATACTACAACTCTTAGAGTAATACTGCAATAGTCAAGCTATTAGTAGTCGCAAAAGTTTCGTTTCAAAGTGGTGTTATTTCACTACCCAAGCTGAGGTTCTGAAACACTGGCTGTAGAAAAAGACAAATTTTTGATAAATGATTGACAGCATTGTCCCTTGATGAAGATTTTATTTGATTCTATAGTTTTATTTTCATGAAACCAATCAAATGTATGTAAAATCTTACCATAATGCGCTTAATCAGTTATTCTATATAATATAACAATGTGCAATATATGTGTTTCTTTCTCTGCCAGCAATATTTGGATACATCAGCTTTAGGTGTAAAATTACATCTCTGTGAAATGAAACTTTTGCCACTTGATTGACCATTTCAGTAATATTTTATTTTTAGGTAGGTCTGAGATGCTCTTGAGGCTCATGATAACAATATGGTGAATTTGTCCTACTCTTCATTGACGATTGACTCATCATCAAGTTGTGTAACAGCTCCAATCTCTGTTACTATAACGGGCAGTTATATATGTGCTGTTGATACCCATGAAGCTCCTGTTGAAAATTAATTTGCATAAAAGTACATTTCATGCATGAGTAACACAGATTGTGTTTCATTTTCAATATACTTCATCTTGATGAGGAATATTTTGTTTGTAGATGCATCAGTTTATAGTCACTATGCTTCTTATTAACCCATTTCATCCTGGGGCTAATTTCAACAATCACACATTTTCAGTTCTTTGCAAATTTATGTATGAAAGATTGTCTTCTGAAACTAATTGCCTGTGAAAAAACTTGGTTGCAATAGTTCTTAAGGTAGATCGGTAGTCTTCCACCATTTTGAATTTGTTATTTATGCTGTTATGGTATTATCTGCTTTTTAAATATGCAAATATTTTTATTTGTAATGAATCAATCAACATTATATCCATAATACAAAATGCAAAGGACAAACATGGACTTGATTTCACATGTCTTTATCTAATTAGACGAGTTATGGCAACTTGACAATTAAATAAATTGGAAGAGGATTTTTGAAAAAGGGAGATAATCTGATAAAAATATTTTACATAGATATCACTATGAAAATTCACATTTTACAAATTATAAGGAAAACAAAGTCGGTGACCCCCATTTTTCTTTATATATTTTGAAAGTATGTTTAAAGGTCTAACAAATGTGTAAAGTAGAAAGAAATCTATGGAATAGTTTTAAAGAAATCAACAATATACCTGTTTTTCCCTATATATTCATTAGAAATATCTGATTATTTTGATATCAGTTATTTTATAAACAAGCACGGTGACCCCCCTTTTTTATTTTTTTATTTCAATGCTTATATAATAAGGAAACTTTCCTGTAAAAATAAAAAAAATCTATGGAAAAAAATTTGGAGTACCCATCTACCTTAATCCTCTTTAAAAATTTGGCAGGGAATCATTCTGTCCGAGGTAGATTCCAGGTTTAGCAGGGTATGTAGTTTAATAATACAGTGTATGATAAATGGCTTCAGAGATCCCATCTGCAAACTTGGTAACAATATGATTGTTAGATCCCTTGCAGCATTTCAGTAACTCTCAAAGATCACATCTTAACTATTGCATTTTAAAGATCTCTGAAACTATCTAGATTTGCCAAATGGAATAGATCTGCCAAATGGAATTTTACAAGGAACTAGAACTGGACTGAATCGGGCCCCAAATCTAGATGCAGGTGCCCTACAGTTTTCACTTTGTCCGTTAACAATTTTTTCCATCCAAGATTTCTTGGCTTCTATATGTGGGAATGATTTGAAATTTGGTCTGAAACTTGGAAATGATAGGTTGTATTTTATAAGGGATTTTCAAGTTTGTCGGGCATCCACTTCAGATACTTTGATTTTTTTTAACCATTAACCAAATTTTCGTCACAGGTTTTTAGCTCACATGGTCTAAAAGGCCATGTGAGCTATTGCCATCACTTGGCATCTGTCCATCGTAAACTTTTCAAAAATCTTCTCCTCTGAAACTGCTTGGGCAATTTCACCAAACCTGGCCTTAATCATTACCAGGGTATCTAGATTCAAAATTGTGTTGGATTAGTCAGAGGAAAATACAACATGGCTGCCATTACTAAAAATAGCACATTGGGATAAACTGCTGTTTTTTGGCAAATAACTAGAGAACCATTACAGATATCAAAAATCTGACAAGGATAAAAGTGATCAGTATGACAAGATCCACCTGCCATGGAATTTTGAAGAAAATCTGTTACCCATTTTGGAGTTATTGCCCCTTTTCCATAATATTTTCAAAATTTTGATATATTTTATTGTTTATCACAAACACTATAACAGATAGAGGTCAACTTTAAATTGCAAAATGTTCAGCATATCAAGATCTACCCGCCTGGAATTTTTTCAGAAAATCTGAATACCAATATAGAAATTACTGCCCTTTATTTGTCATTTTCATAAATTTCACACATTTTTATACGACCGCAAAAATTTTGCAGTCGTATTATGGTACGGCGCAGTCGTCGGCGTCGGCGTCTGTGGCCAGCATAACTTTGTTTCTAGTGGACGAATCATCTTCAAATTTCAGTATGTGGTTTCTTGGCATAATGGCTATCCCGGGTTTTAATTTCTGGTTTGTGGCCCCACCTGTTTAAGAAAAAGGGGCCAAAAGGGGTTAAATTAGGTGTTTTCACATATTTGACTGTAGAATCTTTATTATTTATCGGATTTTGATGGGGTTTCTTTCAGTAAACTCCTTAGAAAATTTCCAATCTGTATTATGTCAACGGATTTCACGTGGCATGTACCGTTCAAGAGATAAATGGGGCCCAAAAGGGGCGAATTTCAAAAATTTAATTTTTTTTATTTTTAGTCCGATTTTGATGCAATTTTTTTCCAAAGGATTCCTTACCATAACACTCAACTATTAGATTTTTGGTAACTTGTTTCCTTACCCAGCTATGAGGGGCCAAAGGGGGCCAAAATCATAAATTTACAGATAACCTAAAATTTTTATTTTTCATCGGATTTCGATGGGATTTGTTTCTTTGGATTCCTCTTGATGTAAGCTTTCAGTAGTATGTCAACGGATTTTGGCGTAGCTCTTACCATTTCCAAGCTTTGAGGGGCCAAAGAATTTACAGATAACCTTAAATTTTCATTTTTCATCGGATTTCGATGGGATTTTTTTCTTTGGATTCCTCTTGATGTAAGCTTTCAGGATAATGTCAACGGATTTGGCCTAGCTCTCACAGTTTCCGAGCTATGAGGGGCTGAAGGGGTCCAAAATTGTAAATTTACAGATAACCTAAAATTTCTATTTTTCATCAGATTTCGATGGGATTTTTTCTTTGGATTCCTCTTGATGTAAGCTTTCAGTGGTATGTCAACGGATTTTGCGTAGCTCTTACTGTTTCCGAGCTATAAGGGTTCAAAAGGGCCACAACTTCAAATTTGCAGATTGCCTGAAATTTTTTTTT
>MJUU01008326.1:163612-184163 GCA_002080025.1 Modiolus philippinarum
TTTTTCATCGGATTTCGATGGGATTTGTTTCTTTGGATTCCTCTTGATGTAAGCTTTCAGTAGTATGTCAACGGATTTTGGCGTAGCTCTTACCATTTCCAAGCTTTGAGGGGCCAAAGGGGCCAATATCATAAATTTACAGATAACCTTAAATTTTTATTTTTCATCGGATTTCGATGGGATTTTTTTCTTTGGATTCCTCTTGATGTAAGCTTTCAGGATAATGTCAACGGATTTGGCCTAGCTCTAACCGTTTCTGAGCTATGAGGGGCTGAAGGGGGCCAAAATTGTAAATTTACAGATAACCTAAAATTTTTATTTTTCATCGGATTTCGATGGGATTTTTTCTTTGGATTCCTCTTGATGTTAGCTTTCAGTGGTATGTCAACGGATTTTGCGTAGCTCTTACTGTTTCCAAGCTATAAGGGTTCAAAAGGGCCACAACTTCAAATTTGCAGATTGCCTGAAATTTTTTTTTTCATCGGATTTCGATGGGATTTTTTTTCTTTGGATTCCTCTTGATACAAGCTTTCAATAGTGTTTCAACGGATTTGGCATAGCTCTTACCGTTTCCGTGCTATAAGGGTTCACAGGGGCCAAAACTGCAAATTTGCAGATTACCTAAAATTTTTATTTTTCATCGCATTTTGATGTTTTTTTTTCTTTGGATTCCTCTTGATATAAGCTTTCCTATGTCCATACTCACTTTAAATTACACTTTTTCAAATTTCAGTGGACGACATGCTGTGGTCGTATCATGCTGCACTCGGCGTAGCCCTTTATTGTAATTTTATACTTTTTGACTTGCATTTAATAGAAGATTTGAGATAGAGGTAAGTTTTAGATGCAAAAATGTTCATCATGTCAAGGACTACATTTGAACATTATGATTGAAAATGTCTGACATGCCCACATCTCATCCAAGATGGCTGCCAGCAGGGAATTCCATTTAACATTGGACCCTATGGGAGAACACATTCAAAGATCTCCTTTGAAACTGACCAATAGGAAACATACTTGGTCACAACTGTCCTTGGTTGGTCCCCTTTAAAAATGTGTATGGCAAGTCTGCATCAGATCCAAGATGACCACCAGCGTGGAACATAGTTTAACATTGAACCCAATGGGAAAGCATTCAAAGATCATCTCCTCTAAAGCTACATAGCCAGTTAGAACCAAACTATGAAAAAATAGTCCTTCGGTGATCCAAAAAAAAATGTGTTCATGATGTCTGTGCCTCATCAAAGATGACCACCAGAAGGGAACTTGGGGCCCTATGGGAAATGCATTCGAAGATCTTTTCCTCTGACACATTTGGCCATATTACATCGAGGTCTATTAATATGTTAAAAAATGAGACTCTTTAATATTATGGTTATTTGGACTGTCTATGTCAGCCATGGACCAGGTGAGCTACAGGCTATTGAGAGCCTCTAGTTTGGCTTGTAGTGGATAGATTAATTTGTAATTTTGCCAGAACCTTGAAAATGATGTGTTGTATTGTGAAAGTGATTTTCAAGTTTGTCAGACAACCACTTCCTGTTGGCCGATACTTCAATATTTTTAATCATACATCACAGATTTCTTGGCTTGTACTGGAAGGAATGATTTTAAATTTTGTCTGAAGCTTGTAAGTGATGAGTTGTATTGTGTAAGCAATTTTCAAGTTTGTCTGGCATCCACTTCCGGTTTGCTGATACTTGACTTTTTAACTATAAACCAAATTTTCATCACAGATTTCTAAGCTTATACTTGAAGGAATGATTTGAAATTTGGTCTGAAGCATGGATATGATGAGTTGTATTGTGTTAGCGATTGTCAAGTTATCAGCCAACCACTTCCTGTTGGCCAATAATTCGATTTTTTTCAACCATATTGAAGATTTCTTGACTTGTACTGGAGGGAATGATTTGAAATTTGGTCTCAAGAGTGGATATAATGAGTTTTATTGTGTAAGCTATTTTCAGGTGACGACTTCCTGTTTGCCGAAACTTCGCATTTAATTATAAACATAATATATTTCTTTGCTTGTATCAGTAGAAATAATTAGGGCCCCACATCGAGATGCGGTCCCCCTATAGTTTTCACTTTGTCCGTCTGTCTGTCTGTCAACATTTTTTTCCGTCACAGATTTCTTGGCTTGTATATGTGGGAATGATTTTAAATTTGGTTTGAAGCTTGGAAATGATGAGTTGTATTGTGTAAGCAATTTTCAAGTTTGTCGGACGCCCACTTCCTGTTTGCCGATTCTTTGATTTTTGACTAAAAACCAAATTTTCCGTCAAAGATTTATTGGTTTCTACTGAAGGGAATGATTTGAAATATGGTCTGAAGCTTTGAAATGATGAATTGTTTTGTGTAAGCAATTTTCAAGTTTGTCAGACATCCACTTCCTGTTTACCTATACTTTGATTTTTGACTATACACCAAATTTTCNTGAAGCTTGGAAATGATGAGTTGTATTGTGTAAGCAATTTTCAAGTTTGTCGGGCGCCCACTTCCTGTTTGCCTATACTTTGAATTTTTACCAAAAACCCAAATTTTCGTCACAGGTTTCTTGGCTTCTACTAAAGGGAATGATTTGAAATTTGGTCTGACGCTTTGAAATGATGAGTTGTATTGTGTAAGCAATTTTCAAATTTGTTGGATATCCACTTCCTGTTTACCGATTCTTTGATTTTTGACTAAAAACCAAATTTTCCGTCAAAGATTTATTGGCTTCTACTGAAGGGAATGATTTGAAATATGGTCTGAAGCTTTGAAATGATGAATTGTATTGTGTAAGCAATTTTCAAGTTTGTCAGACATCCACTTCCTGTTTACCTATACTTTGATTTTTGACTATACACCAAATTTTCTGTCAAAGATTTCTTGGCTTCTACTAAAGGGAATGATTTGAAATTTGGTCTGACGCTTTGAAATGATGAGTTGTATTGTGTAAGCAATTTCCAAGTTTGTGGGACATGCACTTCCTCATTACTGATACTTTGATTTTTTACTATAAACCAAATTTTCCGTCAAAGATTACTTGGCTTCTACTGAAGGGAATGATTTGAAATTTAGTCTGAAGCTTAGAAATGATGAGTTGTACTGTGTAAGCAATTTTCAAATTTGTCGAATATCCACTTCCTGTTTGCTGATACTTTTACTTTTTGAAATGACATGTTTTGGTAAAATTTCAAGAAATCACTGTATCCAGCAAATTACTGTATCAACACATTTGTGTGTCAAACAGAATGTGAATCCACACTTACCTCAATTTTACTTTTGCCCGGAGTTTCAGGATTGAAATTGCGGGGCCCTTCAGACAACGCCAGTTTCGACATGCTCTAGTTCATATTTAATCTGAAGCTAAGAAATAATATGGTTTGGTAAAACTTCCAAGAAGTCACTGTGTTAAGCAAATTACCGTATCAACACAATGGTATGTCAAACAGAATTTGAATCCATACTTATCGTGAGATTGAACTCTTGCCTAGTGTTTCAGGATTGAAATTGTGGGGCCCTTTCAACAACGCCAGTTTCGACATGCTCTATTTGACCAATTTTGGTTCGAATTGCTCTTGTAATTTAGAGATCATTGTGAATGTTTCTCAAGATGGTACAATGCTGGATGTGGTGAGAATCTGCCGGACAATTGTTTGATCACCAAAAAATTCATGAGACCATCTTCAGATACAAATTAATGGCAAGAATCAAACCATGCAAGGGGATCCCATGCTGACAAAACACTTAATAGCTGATTTTTCTATGTTCTGCTCTAGAGGCCTTTTTGGGGCAAATCAGAAGAAAGTGTGCAATCTTTTTAAAAAACTTTCCATACACCATTTGCTTCAGTGGTTCAGAGTAGTTGAGGAAAATTTTTTCCAATAGGATCCAATTTTAAATACAAGTTCAGCACTAGCGGCCATGTTTTTGTCATATCAGAACGACATGAGAAATCTTTTTAATGGACCTTCCATACATGTACATCATTCCTTTTAAGTTTGGTTGAATTTGATTCAGTTGAAGAAAAATTATGTTTTTCCTTTAGGGTCCAATGTTGAATATAATTTCCATGCTGGCCTCCATACTTTTTGTCTCGCCTGCGACGAATGTCGCGAAAGCGAGACATAGCGAGTATAGATTCTGTCGTCGTCAGCGTCGTTAACATTTGGTTTACCCAAATGTTAAACTTTTTTTGAACTTCAATAACTTTCTCAAATCATATTCAATATCAATGAAATTTTGACACAATGTTCAGTACAACTTCATCATTGTTTCCCAAGTTTATTTTTTGAAAAAAAAATTCCAGTTTTTAGGTGTTTTTCCATTAGTTGGACTTAGTTTTTTTTATGATTTTTTTTTTGTTTGCACCATATCTCAGCACCTACATGCCATAGACTGATGGTTATTGGTAAGTGGTTACATCTTTAGTAGTGACCAACATCCATACCAGAATAATGTCACCTTGACCTATATTTTCTGCTTCAATGAATTTGGCTAAATGTTCTATTTAGGTCCATATATAAGCAATTTTTAATCAAAATTGAGAATAAGGACTCTAATTTTATCGTAGAATTGTTGCATATAGTCCATAGATGCACAATAAGCTTTCAGAATTTTTTTCTGTTTCCAACTTTGGTAAATTTCCTGAAAATGTCCAAGACTAAAAATTTTTGAATTTTTTGCAAACAATCAAATATCTTGGCCATTTCTTCATACAAGACATAATTCTGAAAACTAAGAATGAAAAAATATGGTTCCAATTATGGTAAATTTCCTGAAACTCTCAAAGACAAGCAATTTTGGGGAATTCTTGTTTGCAACCATGTGTTTTGATGAATTTGAGTCAAAAACAACATTTTTAATGGTTAGACTTCATACATTTTATATTCCAATTTTGGTAATTTTCCTGAAACTGTCAAAGTCCAGTTGTTTTATTGGAATTCTACTTAGCCAGAACATTTTGAAAGACCAAATTAGAATGATAGTGGAGTGAGCAGGCGAGACACTAGGTTCCACGGAACCTTTACGAATTTTTTGTATGATTAGAAAGAAATGAGTTCCATACATCATTCCTGTAAGGTTTGGTTGAATTTGGTTCAGTGGTCTCAGAGAAGTTGATGAAAATGATTTTTTCCAACAGGGTCCAATGTTAAATAGAAGTTCCACACTTGGGTCAAAAGAGCTTGTCAGGTCCCTACCTCATCCAAGATGGCCACCAGCAGGGATCATAGTTTTAACATTGATCCCTATGGAAAACACATTCTCAATGGTCCTCAGATGGTCCTTCCAAAAAAAGGTCTCCGGCAGGACCATGCTTCATCCAAGATGGCCACCAGCAGTAACAAAGTTTAAAATCGGACCATGTGGAAAGATATTCGAAGATCTCCTCAGAAACTACATGTCAGTTAGAACCTAACTTAATCACTAGAGTTCTTAGATGGTCCCTTCCAAAAAAGTATCCAGAAGGTCTACACTACCGGTAGATCCAAGATGGCTGCCAGCAGGGACCATAGTTTTTAAATTGAACTTAATGGCAAAATGTACTCAAAAATATTGTCAGAAAGTAACAGTCCGATTACAACTAAAGTTAGTCACAATGGTCTAGAAATATTCCCTTCAAAAAGGTTTTTTGCAGGTCTGTTCCTCATCCAAGATGGCCACCAGCAAGGGACATATTTTAACATAGAAATTTAAAGAAAAAAAAATATTCAAAGATCTTCTCATAAACTACTTGTCCGTTAACAACCAAACTTAGTCACAATGGTCCTTTCCAAAAAAACTAATCCGACAGCTCTGTGTCCATAAGTAGGGAGCATAGTAAACATTGGACACAATGGAATACCCATTCAAAGATCTTTTTCTTTGAAACTGGTAGTCCAATTACAACAATACTAAGTCACAATGGTACCTTCAAGAAAGGGCATCCGGTCGGGAACATAGTTTAACATTGAACCCTACAGAAAACACAGTAACAGATCTTCTAAGAAGCTACAAGTCAAAGAACAACCAAACTAAGTTACGATGGTCCTTAGATGGTGAATTCCAGAAAGTTATCCAGCAGGTCCTTGTTATCCATGATTGCCGCCAGCTGGGAGCATAGTTTAACATTAGACCCTATGGAAAACACATTCAAAGATTTCTCCGAAACAACATGTCCAATTACAACCAAGCTTAGTAAAAATGTTCCTGCGATGGTCCCTTCCAAAAAGGTATTGGCAGTTCCGTACCTCATCCAAGATGGCCAAAAGCGGCAACATAGTTCAGCATTTAGCTCTACCGGGAAAACACATTCAAAGATCTTCTCATCATCTGAGAAACTACTCGTACAATTGCAACCAAACTTAGTCATAATAGTCCTTAGATGGCCCCTTTCAAAAAGGTATCTAGCAGGTCAGTAACTCATTCAAGATTGCCCTCATCAGGGAACATAGTTTAAAATTGGACCCTAGGGAATACACATTCAAAATTATTCTTCTCAGAAACTAGTAGTCCAATAATAATCAAACAACTAAAAGTGTTAAAATTGTCCTCAGATGATGGTTCCTTCAAGAAAAGGTATCCAGCAGGTCCATACCTCATCAAAGATGGCCACCAGCTGGGAACATAGTTAAACATTAGACCTTATAGAAAGCACATTCAAAGATCTTCTTCTCAGAAGCTACATGCCCAAATACAACCAAAATTGATCACAATGATCCTTAGATTGTGCCTTCCAAAAATGATATCTGGCAGGTTCTTACTTCAAATACTAAGAATCTTAACAAGTTCAATAGACCATGAAATTTACGTCACAGGAAGAAACATATGGTACTGCTTAAGAGCAACCTACCGTACATAACACATATAATCACAATTATTCTGAATCAGATGTAATATGAAAAACTTTGCCATGTTTACTAGACCATAAAACTGAGGACAAGATCAAAATCCATATAGTAGACAGTCATGCACTCCTCAAGAGCAACCCAATACCAAATATCATTGCTTTACCAGTTACTATTATTGGGGAATTGGTCTATTAAGAAAAAAACTTAACGATTATAGTGTTCACTAGACTATGGAATTGAGGCCAAGGTCAAAAGCCATATGCCAGACAAACATGTATTAAGCAAGACCACGCTATATTTTAAATATCATTGACATAATACTTGTGGTTATTTAGAAATAGACTTAAGCAAAAAAAAACTTGTTCTGGGTACTGGACCGGGATATTGAGGTCGAGGTCACATGATTTTGTCTCTTCTAGATAGGGTTCACTGTAAGCTACATATGGACCAATTATAAAGATCCCACATCAAAGGGTTCTATAAAATATCTTGAGTTTACGCCGTCATTGCAGTCATACTTTGCACGCCTATGTATCTCCTTCCGCGCGACTTTCGCTGCGGGCGAGACAAAAAAGTTTTTGCCACTCCTGTTAAATTTTGCCATTAATTCTCGATATCTAGGGTCTAAAATTACCCTTTCCTGTATACCAATGGCGTTTTCATCCCGAATTCCAGTCTTTTGAGGGTCATCCTGATTGAGGACCATGACAACGACCATTTACACTTGAATAAGTCTTACTTCAACACCATCCTAATGGTCCTTAGGGACCGACCATTTACTTGAAAAGGGGGTGTATGGTTTTTTTTTCTCGACAGTAGATTTTTTTAACTAGTACAAACAATTTTTTTTTATTTGAAAATAAGCATTATTTTTGGGGGCAGAAAGCCCCCTTCAGAATATTTTTTTCATCACTTTTGCATCCAAACCCCCCCCCCCCCCGCCTTTCAGGTTAAATGGTCGGTCCCAATATCTTTTGATGAAGGTCAATGGGCTTGAAACTTATGTTGGTGTACAAGTTGTCTCTCATGATTTCAAGTTTATACATGGAGAAAAAAGTTTGAAGTCATCCTGTTATATAGAAATGTTAAACAAAATAATTTTTGAACTGATTAAAGCTGACCTTATATGGTACAAAGAATTATTTCAAAGAACTTAATTCAGTTTTCTATGTGGCCTGTAGAACATTGTAGACATTTTTACAATCTAGCTCTCCCCTGCTAGACCTTCCACTTCAAAACATAACAATAATCTTTACCACAAAATGTTAATCGAATTGCAATATATTTACCACTCAGTATAAACGGGCATACCATATTCACTGACCTGCCACTATATACCAACATCAACATGAAATATCAAGTTTCTGTACTACAAAACTGAGTCCAAGGTCAACAGCTATATCGCAAATAGTCATGCACTACCAAAATCAAACCTGTATACCAAATATCATTGACCAACTAGTTACAGTTATTTAGAAACTGATCTTATCGTATAAATTTAACATGGTCAAACTGACGTAAAAAACACAAGATCGGCCTAAAGTTTGTCAAATGACTCTTTTTTTTGCATACGACCACTACCCAAATATCATGTTCTTAAACCATAGAAGTCTTGCATAAATACAAATAAATCACTAACTAGAGGCTCACATGAGCCTGTATCGCTAACATGAGCCTGTATCGCTAACATGAGCCTATATCGCTCACCTGGTGATTGGTTTTATTTATTGTCACCAAAAGACCACCCATTCATACTATAAATCAGTTCGCCAGCTGTTACAGGTTCAATCTTGGATCAGGTACAAACATAAAAATCAATAACTTTGAAAGGGATCAACCAAATACAATTGTGACCAAGTTTGGTTCCAGTTGGCGCAGTAGGTTCAGAGGAGAAGACATTTGAATGCATTTCCCATAGGGTCCCTATGTTAAACTATGTTCCATGCTGGCGGCCATCTTGAATTAGGTACGAACATAAAAATCACAAACTTTAAAGGGGACATCCAAGGACTATTGTGACCAAGTTTGGTTCCAGTTGGCTCAGTAGTTTCAGAGAAGAAGATCTTTGAATATATTTCCCATAGGGTCCTATGTTAAGCTATGTCCCGTGCTGGCGACCATCTTGGATGAGGTACGCACATAAAAATCACAAACTTTAAAGGGCACTAGCCAAGAACAATTTTATCCAATTCTGGTTCCGATTGGCTTATAGTGGTTTCAGGAGAAAAGCCCTTTGAATGCATTTCCCATAGGGTCCCTATGTTAAACTGTTGCACAATGGCGGATATCATGGATGAGGTGCGAACATAAAAATCAAAAACTTTAAACGGGACCATCCAAGGACTAATGTGACCAAGTTTGGTTCCAATTAGTTGGTTAGTTTCAGCAGAGCAGATATTTGAATGCATTTCCCATAGGGTCCCTATGTTAAACTATGTTCCCCGCTGGCTGCCATCTTGGATGGGGTACAACCAGAAAAATCACAAACTTTAAAGGGGACCACCTGAGGACTGTTGTGACAAACTTTGGTCCCCATTGGCTCAGTGGTTTCAGAGGAGGTCTTTGAATGCACTTCCCAAAGGGTCATATGTTAAACTATGTTCCCTAGTGACGGCCATCTTGGATGAGATGCGAACCTGCTGGACATATGTAGAAATTGTAGTCCTTGAAAGGCTCAACACTTTTGCTATTTACATTTTATCTCAAGCAGTTTTTGAAATAAAAGTAAAAACGTTAAAAAATCGTGAAAAATTCAAAGAAAAAGGGGCAGTAACTCCTAAGTTGGTTGTCAGATTTTCTTCAAAATTGCGGGACATGTAGATCTTATTGTGCTGACCATTTTTGTAATTTAAACTTCACTTCTATCCTATACCATTTTCAATATATAAGACTAAAGGTAACAACAAGAGGCTCTCAAGAGCCTGTATCACTCACCTGGACCATGGCTGACATAAATAAAAGGCATTTAGAGCAATAGGAGTCAATGTTAAACTATGTTCCCTGCTGGAGGCCACCTTGGATTGGATGAAGACATGCCAAATGCAAATTTCAAGGGGCCACCAGAGGAATGTTGTGATCAAGTTTATTTCTTTATGGATAAGTGGTTTCAGAGACTGAATTATTTTAATGAAACCCAATATAAACTTTCTTAATGCTGGCAGTCATATTGGATGAGGTGTGATCCTCCCGGATACCTTTATTGGAAGATATCATCAAAGTACCGGTGTGTTCTAAGTTGTTCAGAAAGGATCTTTAAATGTGTTTGGATGCGTTATCCAACTAGACCCATTTTAGACCACCTTTCAAAAATGATTTGGGCAGGGGTTTCCCTTGTAATCTAGGTAATAATTATTGCTGAAATTAAAACATTACAAGCCCCTTTCGAAAAAATATTTAGGCATGCAGGGTTCTACTTATTAACTAGTGTTTACATATTTCTGAAAACAAAGCATAAAATATAGTAGAATACTTTTTTCCCCTAAAATTACACCTTTCTTGTTTGGTTTCCATGGCAATCGAAAGCTCCATCATCCATTACAACCCATAACAGAACATCATTAAAAAATTTGGTCAGGGGTTCCCCTTATAATCAAGGTAATACATATTGCTGAAATTAAAACATTCAGAGTCCCCCTTTTAAAAAGAATTCGAGCAGGGGTTCTCCTTGTTATCTAGTATACATATTGCGATATCAAAAATAAAATATCTAGCAGAATACTTTTTTCTATAATTTCAGTTTTCTGCATGGTCTAGTTTCCATAACTGAGAGCTCCACCATCCATTACAACCCATATCAAACCACAATATTCAAATAAAACTTTGGACAGGGGTTCCCCTTAAAATCAATAGGTCCAATGTAAAAACTATGTTCCCACTGGCAGCCATCTGGAATTAGGTACGGACCTGCCGAATACCTTTTTTGGATGGGACCATTTAAGGACCACTGCGACTAAGAAGGTTCTAATTGGACTAGTAGTTTCTGAGAAGAGGATCTTTGAATGTCTTGTACATAGTGTTCAATGTTAAAACTAAGTTCCCCGCTGGAAGCCATCTTGGATGAGCTATGGACCTGCCAGATACATTTAATTAAAGAGACCATCAAAAGATCATTGTGACTAAGTTTGGTTCTAAATGGACTAGTAGTTTCTGAGAAGATCTTTGAATGTATTTTCCATATTGTCTAATTTTAAAACCATTGTTCCCTGCTAGCGGCCATCTCGGATGAGGTACGGACATGCCGGATACCTTTTTTGGAAGGGGCCATCTATGGACCATTGTAACTAAGTTTGGTTACAATTAGACTGGTAATTTCTGAGATCTTTGAATGTATTTTCCATAAGGTCCAATGTTAAAACTAAGTTCCCCGCTGGCGGCCATCTTGGATGACGTATGGACCTGCCGGATACCTTTTTTGGATGGGACCATCTAAGGACCATTGTGGCTAAGTTTAGTTATAATTGGACTAGTAGTTTCCGAGAAGAGGATCTTTGAATGTATTTTCCATAGGGTCACATGTTAAAACTATGTTCCCCGCTGGCGGCCCTCTTGGATGGGGTACAGACCTGCCAGATACCTTTTTTGGATGGGACCATCTAAGGACCATTGTGACTTAGTATCGTTATACTTGGACTGGTCCTTTCTGAGAAGAAGATCTTTGAATGTATTTTCCATAGGGTCCAATGTTAAAACTATATTCCCCGCTGGCGGCCATTTTGGATGACGTATGGACCTGCCGGATACCTTTTTTGGATGGGACCATCTAAGGACCATTGTGGCTAAGTTTAGTTATAATTGGACTAATAGTTTCCGAGAAGAGGATCTTTGAATGTATTTTCCATATGGTCACATGTTAAAACTATGTTCCCCGCTGGCGGCCCTCTTGGATGGGGTACAGACCTGCCAGATACCTTATAATTGGACAGGTTATTTCTGAGAATGACGTATGGACCTGCCGGATACCCTTTTTGGATTGGACCATCTAAGGACCATTGTGGCAAAGTTTAGTTATAATTGGACTAGTAGTTTCTGAGAAGAGGATCTCTGAATATATTTTCCATAAGATCCAATGTTAAAACTAAGTTCCCCGCTGGCAGCCATTTTGGATGACGTATGGACCTGCCGGATACCTTTTTGGATGGGACCATCTAAGAACCATTTTCGCTAAGTTTGGTTATAACTGGACAGGTAATTTCTGAGAAGATCTTTGAATGTATTTTCCATAGGGTCAAATGTTAAAACTATGTTCCCCGCTTGCGGCCATCTTGGATGAGGTACTGACCTGCCTGATACAATTTTAGAGGGATATACCCAAGGACTTTTGTGACCAAATTGGTTCCAATTGGCTCGGTGGTTTCGGAGGAGAAGATCTTTGAATGAAAAGTTTACGACGGACGGACGATGGACAGACAGACGGACAGACGCTGGACGGACTCCGGACGCCAAATGATGGTAAAAGCTCGCCCTGACATAGCCAGGTGAGCTAAAAAAAACGAAAATTTTATGAAAAGGGGCATTAACTCCAAGACGGGTTATTGGGTATTCTCCAAAATTGCAGGGCGGGTAGATCTCATCATGCTTATAATTTTTTCCACCATGTCAGATTTTTGATATCTGTAACGGTTTTCAAGTAATTTGCAAAAACGACAATTTTCCCCATGTTCTATTTTTAGTAACAGCGGCCATTTTGTTTGGTCTACGGACATAAAAATCACAAACTTGAAAGTGCATACCCTGGTGATGATTCATGACAAGTTTGGTTAGTATTGGCCTAGTAGTTTCAGAGGAGAAGATCTTTGAATAAAAGTTAACGGACGGAGGGACGACGGACGACGAGTGATGGCAAAAGCTCACCGTTGGCCAGGTGAGCTAAAAATAGCTGAAGCCATTGCCATTTTTTGAAATGTAAAAACTTCTTGTTGTTCGTGTAGAGGGAGAGACAAAATTCCAGAGTTTTGATTTAACGGAGTTAAAGCCAATTCCAGACCAAAAGTCAGACTTGTCTGACATGAAAAATTTACCTCGAGTTTTATAGAAATTTACTGTTTTTTATCAAAATTCAAACCCCTTTAAAATACTAAGGCTTCATTCCTATTATGGCACTCGGTAGATGTCCTTGGTACTAGATTTGGCCTACTATTTCGATGTTATTTGGTTATGAGTACTTCTTTTTTGACTACTTTTGAATTATGGCTTTCCATATCATTTGATTTTAACGCTGCTAATGAGAGGGTACTCCTTGAAACACGTGTACAGCATAACGAAATTTACCGTTTTTTCTGCAACTTCGGTATTTTTGTATTTTTAGTCACATTATGATGGTGGTGCATTTAAGTGGCAACAAGGAACTGCTGTCTTGCAAAACTGTACGAACTGTTGCAAGTTAAATGTTGAATTTCTGCTGTAGCAATGATAAATAATGATAAATAAAGTCTATATCGTTAGGAAGTTTAAGTAGTGTTCCTTTCGCTGAGGTAACTGTATTACATATTCTCCACATATGGTTCACATCAATTATCATATATGCTGTTTCACAATATCTTCGACTGTGTTTAATAATAAAACAACTTGGATATATATTGTTGTTTCTACAGAGTCAATTGTACCTATGTTGAGCAAATCACTTTCTGGTTTTTTGTCTCGCCCACGACGACAGACGCCGAAAGCGAGACATATGCGTACATAGTATGAAGACAGTCATGGTGTAACCTTTCATGCTAAGTTTTTGTGATTAGGTCATTTTCTCAGTAACTATAAGTGGTAAGTCAATAATATTTGATATATAGGTTGGTCTTGGGTAGCACATGACAGTCTGCTATATGGCTTTTGTCTGTGACCTCACTTTCACAGTCCAATTAACATGTTAAGTTTTGGTGATTAGTTTATTTTCTCACTTACTATTAGTGGTAGGTCAATGATATTTGGTATGTAGGTTGGTATTAGGTAGACATGACAGTCTGTCAAACGGCTTTTGTCCTTGACCTCAATTTCATAGTCTAATGAGCATGTTTAATTTTTGTGATGTCATTAAGTGGTAGGTGAATGATATTTGGTATATAGGTTGGTCTTGCGTAGTACATGACAGTCTGATATATGTCTTTGTCTGTGACCTCAATTTCACGGTACAATTAACATGTTAAGTTTTTGTGATTAGTTTAGTTTTTCAGTAACTATTAGTGGTAGGTTACTGATCGATATGAGGCAGAGAGGTTGATCTTCAGTAGTACTTGTCATATGGTTTTTGTCCATGACTATAATTCATGGTCTAGTGATCATTTTAAGTTTTTTTGATTAGATCAGTTTTCTCTGCAACTATTTATGGTACATTAAGGATATTTATGTGTTTTTTTTGTGTGTAACCTCAGTTTCATGGTCCAATGAACATGTTACGTTTCTCATTATCAATTAGTGGTGGGTCAATGATATTTGGTATGTGGGTTGATCTTGAGTAGAAGATAACAGTCTGCAATATAACTTAAGTCTGTGACCTCAATTCCATGGTCAGTGATCATATTAAGTGTTTAGTATGTGGGTTGGTCTTGGATGGAACATGATAGTCTGCTATTCGGCTTTTGCCCTTCACCTCATTTTCATGGTCTAATGAACATGTTTGGTTTGTGGTTGGTCAATGATATTTGGCATTTAGGCTGGTTTTGGGTAATACATGACAGTCTACTATATATATTTATCAGTTACCCTAATTTCACAGTTTTGGGAACATGTTTAGTTTTTCTGATTTAAGTCAGTTAAAAGTTTTCACATCAATTTAGCGTCCAAGCAGGGACAGGTGAGACATTGCATCAGGTCCACACCTGTGTCTTTAATGACCAAAGATCTTTGAATGAGCATGTTTTGGTTTGGGTTTGGTTATGATTCAGCCATGGTTAGCCTTGTCATTAATTTAACTTTAAACTATGGCTCATTGAATGCATAGTGTCCACCATATTGCTGCATCCTTCTTACATAGTTTATGATCATTACCATTAATACATAGGATTTAGGGTTGGTACAAAAATTTTCATCCTATTGCTGATACAGCAGGATTAATATTCATATTCATACTAGAGGCTCTCAAGAGCCTGTAGCTCACCTGGTCCAAAGTTAGCATAGACAATAACCTCAATGACAAAGGGTCTAATTTTCTAGTGTGATAATAAACCTAGATGTAATATGGCCCACTGTGTCAGAGGAGATGATCTTTGAATGTGTTTTCCCATAGGGTCCAATGTTGAACTATGTTGTCTGCTAGCGCCTATCTTGGATCTGATGGGAACTTGCGTACACATTTTTCAAAGGGGACCAACTAAGGACAGTTGTGACCAAGTATGGTTCCAATTGGCCAAGTAGTCTCAGAGGAGAAGATCTTTAAATGTGTTTTCCCATAGGGTCCAATGTTAAACAAAGTTACCCGCTGGCGTCTATCTTGGATGAGGTCCACAACTTCCATCATGAAGATAAAATGTACCGTAGTCCTTGACACTTAACCTCTATCTCAAATATTTATTGAAATACAAGGCAAAATGTATAAAGTTAAAAAAAATTGACCAATAAAGGGAAATAACTCCTCAATACATATTCAGATTTTCTTCAAAATTTCTAGGTGGGTAGAGCTTGATATGCTGAAAAATTTTGCAATTGAAAGTTGACCTCTATCTGTTATAATTTTTTTTTATCAAAAATTAAAAATATTAAAATTTTGAAAATATCCGGTGTAATATGGTATTTTGACCCGCGCGGTAAATTGACCCACGGGTCAAAATACCATAGAAAAAATGACCCGCGGGTCACTTTTCCGCATGGGATTTTGACCCGCGGGTCACTTTACAGCCAGAGTATTTTGACCCCCACCCATGGAAAAATGACCTACCCTAATTTCTAAGAATAAATCATAACATCTATCTTGTTTGAAAGGGTAGGTCAATTTCCCATGGGGGTTGTATACAAATGTATACAGAAGTGAACCAGAGTGATAATTCATACAAAATAAAAGAATATTTTTTATTTAATACAGTGAACTGACACTGAGTAAGGGGTAGGTCAATTTCCCATAGGGGTAGGTCAAAATACCATGGCTTGTTGAAATATATGATTTACAACTTGCAAAACAGTCTAAATGTATACAGAAGTGAACCAGAGTGATAATTCAAACAAAATAAAAGAATATTTTTTATTTAATACAGTGAACTGACACTGAGTAAGGGGTAGGTCAATTTCCCATAGGGGTAGGTCAAAATACCATGGCTTGTTGAAATATGATTTACAACTTGCAAAACAGTCTAAATGTATACAGAAGTGAACCAGAGTGTTAATTCATAAAAAAATAAAGGCCTTTTTTATATTTGATACATTATACTGAAAACTGACCTTGAGTAGGGGGTAGGTCAATTTCCAATGGGGGTATGTCAAAATACCATTGCTTGTTGAAATATGATTTACAACTTGCAAAACAGTCTAAATGTATACAGAAGTGAACCAGAGTGATAATTCATACAAAATAAAGGAATATTTTTTTATTTAATACCGAGAACTGACCCTGAGTAGGAGGTACATGTAGGTTAATTTCCCATGGGGGTAGGTCAAAATACCATGGCTTGTTGAAATATGATTTACAACTTGCAAAACAGTCTAAATGTATGCAGAAGTAAACCAGAGTGATAATTCATACAAAATAAAGGCATATTTTAATATTTAATACCAAGAACTGACCCTGAGTAGTAGTAGTAACCCTTTGTTTTTATTTGTCCTGTTAACTGTAAGTATGAAGCATACAGATGATAAATTTCTATATATATGTCACTGAAGGAGAGCCATAAGAAATTTAAGGCAAATAGGAGAAGTATTTTTACCGTAAATGGCCTTTGAAAATCATGTTAATTTATAGATAAATAATGTTACACTCCTGACATGTTTTTCACCCACAGTAAAACACCTGTAAAAAATATTTTTCATTTATCTTTCCATGGTTAAATGCATTGATATGTTACTCAAAATTGTCTATTTACAAAGGCACAGTGACAGGTTTTGACTGTCATAAGCCAAAATTGTGTTACACTCCTGACTCATGTACATACATTAATTTAAATCAAAATATTTCAGCATTCTTATTTACAACAATTAGTAGGATTATTGGAAAATGAAAGCAAACATTTTTCTACCTTAAAAATTAATTAATTGGTATGTAATGGTTGATTTATTAATTTTTTTTATTTTTTCCTTCTGCTTAGATGAAAAAGGACTATTTTTCCACAAAATCTTCTTATATATCTATCATCAAATGACATAAATACCAATTTTCACATTGAGAAATGCTACAAAGTTGATGTAAATAACTACATGTTAAGAAATATTAATTAACAAGAATATGTGTCTAACGGACACAATGCCCCGCCTCACAGCTCTTTTGAAGAATGGAATATTTCGTGACCAGTAAAGCATGAAGTTGCTTTCATGGAAATATTCTTATTATGATTTTAGTTTAATTATAGAATAATAGGTATTTAATAAAATTCAATAATAGCATACATCCTTCACAGAAGATGAAACTTACAATGTAAACTATTCCCCCTTTTCCATGACCAGTGAAGCATGAAGTTGGTTACATTGGTAAATATTTATAATATCTTTTATTTATTTATATCCTAATGAGTATCTATATAAAGTGTAATGATAATAGCATACATCCTTAACAGAGAAAAAACTTCAAACTGAGGTTAAACCTCATACATACACCCCTTTTTTCCATGATCACTGAAGCATGAAGTTGGTAGCATGGATAAATTTTTATTATGATTTTTGTTTAATTAGATGCTAATGTGTATTTATGTAAAGTTTAATGATAACAGCATACATCCTTCACAGAAAAAAAACTTCAACCTGTGGGTAAACCTCATACTATCACATGAACAAATTATATAAGATATTGTTAAGATTAGTTTTACACCATTTTGTGTCAAAATATTCCCAAAATGATGAAGAAAATGACAGAACTAGACATACTGGCTAAAAAGAGTGTCACATTCCTGACATACCTAAAATGGCATTGAAAAAAATATTTCCATGTGTACAGTCACACATTTGGTACTAAAAGACACAGGCTGCCAGGGTTTTTTATATAATAAGGAATAATACTAAATATATCAATGCATAAAATAATAGGGATTTAAGCCCATGGTGTCACACTCCTGACAATCCTAAGAAAGCCATGGTATTTAGACCTACTCCCTACTCAGGGTCAGTTCTTGGTGTGTAATATAAAAAGATGTCTTTATTTTGTATGAATTATCACACTGGAATACTTCTGTATACATTTAGAGTGATCTGGAGTTTGCAAATCATATTTCAACAGGCCATCATGTATTTTGACCTATCCCCATGGGAAATTGACCAACCCCATTAAGTGTCAGTATATAATGTAAAAATTTGCCTTTATTTTGTATAAATTATCACTCTGGTGCACTTCTGTATATATTTAAACTATTATATAGGTTGTAAATTATGTTTTGACAAGCCATGGTATTTTGACCTACCCCATGGGAAATTGCCCCCCCCCCCAAAAAAAAACAAAAAAACTAAGCATCAGTTCTCGGTATAAATTATTAAAATAAGCCTTTATTTTGTATTAATTATCACCCTTGTACACTCCTCTTTACATTCAGACTGTTCTGAAGGTTGCATTTCAGCAAGCCATGGTATTTTGACCTACCCCCATGGAAAATTGACCTCCCCTCAACTCGGCATCAGTTATCGGTATAAATTATAAAAATATGCCTTTATTTTGTATGAATTATCACTCTGGTACATTTCTGTTTACATTAAGACTGTTCTGTGGGTTGCAAATCATATTTCAGCAAGCCATGGTACTTTGACCTACCCCCATGGGATATTGAGCTACCCCCAGTTTGTGTCATTTCTTGATATAAAATCAACTAGACATCAGAGAGATGGCATCCATCTCTGTAGGCCCCGCTGTAATGTAAGTGCAGATTTAAGTGTGTGTGGACACAATACAGGTATGGACACAGTACAAGTGTGGACACTACACAAGTATAGACACCATCATATTATCAAGATATCAACAGAATGTAAGCAATAATCTGACCTTGAAGACAAAGGTCAAGGTCAAAGGTCACCAATCATGGTTCATGACAGATCATCTTGAAGTGATCTATCTACATAACAGTTACAGCCCGGACACGACTTGTCATTATAAAAGCAAAAATCTGACCTTGACAACAAAGGTCAAGGTCAAAGGTCACCAATCATTATTCATGACACATCGTCGTGAAGTGATCTATCTACATGCAAAATATCAAAAGCCTATCTCAGAAGACAAAAAAGTTATAGCCCGGACACGACTTTGTTAGAAAGACGGATGTACACACTGACGGACAGACGGACGGACGGACAGACGGACGGACAGAGTGATTACTATAGGGCGTGTGGCGGGGCCCTAATAAATCTGCCTTTATTATATATCATTCTTTCAAAATTTTCAATAAATTATAGGGAGGTGTCAATTTTCCAGGTGGCGTTAAAATACCACAACTAAAAAATGACCCGCGGGTCAATTTACCGTGCAGGTCAAAATACCATACAGGGGGGGATCAATTTCCCATGGCGCGGGTCATTTACCATGGCTAAAAATCGACCCTCGGGTTGATTTACCGCGCAGGTCAAAATACCATACGACACCGGGAAAAAGGGCAATAACTCTAAGACAGATTTTCAGATTTTCTCCAAAATTGCAGGGCAGGTAGACTTGTCATGCTGATCACTTTTATCCCTTGTCAGATTTTTGATATCTGTAATGGTTTTTGAGTTATTTGCCAAAAAAAAGCAATTTACCCCTATTTGCTATTTTTAGTAACAGCAGCCATGTTGTTTGGTCCTTGGACTAATTGAACACAATTTTGAATCTAGATACCCTGGTAATGATTCAGGCCAAGTTTAGTGAAATTGGCCTAGCGGTTTCAGAGGAGAAGATTTTTGAAAAAGTTTATGACGGACGGACGCCGACGGACGCCAAGTGATGGCAATGGCTCACTGTCACATGACCTTTTAGGCCAGGTGAGCTAAAAAACTATGATAATATATAATTCAAAGAACAACCTGGACATGGTCACATGAAATACTTACTAAGTAAAATATGATGCATCAACATTAATTGCATCACTTGCTATGCATATATCACTGGTCAGATGAAAAACAAAAGTGAACATGTGAAGTCAGATCTGTAAGATAAAAAAAAACATAGGTAATCAACGATTACAAAGTTCGCCTCGTTGTGGCACTTTATCCCAGCAACCCAATTTTGCCTGGATGCTGACCTACCATCAGAGATGCATGCACGTGCAAGGTTAGATGATCCTACCATGTACAGTGACTGAGATCTGAACTCGGACGTAAACTTGAATGTAAGTCACTCAAGCGGAAAATATAGGTCAAAGTGCCCTAATTTTGCCGCGATGCTGAACTCCCATCAGAGATGCATGCACATGCAAGGTTAGATGATCCTACCATGTACAGTGACTGAGATCTGAACTCGGACTTGAACTTGAATGTAAGTCACTCAAGCGGAAAATATAGGTCAAATTGCCCTAATTTTGGCGGGATGCTGACCTCCCATCAGAGATGCATGCACATGCAAGGTTAGATGATCCTACCATGTACAGTGACTGAGATCTGAACTCGGACGTAAACTTGAATGTAAGTCACTCAAGCGGAAAATATAGGTCAAAGTG
>MJUU01008326.1:184347-201899 GCA_002080025.1 Modiolus philippinarum
GTCTTGAAGTGATCTATCTACATGCAAAATATCAAAAGCCTATCTCAAAAGACAAAAAAGTTATAGCCTGGACACGACTTTGTTACGGACAGACGGATGGACACACGGACGGACGGACGGACGGACGGAAGGATGGACAGACGGACGGACAGAGTGATTACTATAGGGCGTCCGCCACTATGTGGCGGGGCCCTAATAAATCTGCCTTTATTATATATCATTCTTTCAAAATTTTCAATAAATTATAGGGAGGTGTCAATTTTCCAGGTGGCGTTAATATACCACAACTAAAAAATGACCCGCGGGTCAATTTACCGTGCGGGTCAAAATACCATACAGGGGGGGATCAATTTCCCATGGCGCGGGTCATTTACCATGGCTAAAAATCGACCCTCCGGTTGATTTACCGCGCAGGTCAAAATACCATACATGGTATCTGAAAAAGTTTATGACAGACGGACGCCGACGGACGCCAAGTGATGGCAATGGCTCACATGACCTTTTATGCCAGGTGAGCTAAAAAACTATGATAATATATAATTCAAAGAACAACCTGGACATGGTCACATGAAATACATGATGCATCAACATTTATTGCATCACTTGCTATGCATATATCACTGGTCAGATGAAAAACAAAAGTGAACATGTGAAGTCAGATCTGTAAGATATAAAAAATAAAACATAGAAAGCAGCCACAGCCTGCTAAGCTCACCTCGTTGTGCAGCACTGTCACATGTTAAACAAATCAGTAAACAGGAATGGACTGTAATCATTCTTTTTTTTACAGATTCACTCAGGCAGGTCATAGACTCCATCCAAAGCATTTACTGCAGCTGTCATCCCCAAAGGCATCATGCATACCCATATGGTTGACATGAGACATGTCAGTAAGCTGGAATTGACTTAAACTATTCTACCTAACCAAGTCACTCATGCAAAAAATGTAAGTCACAGACAGCATCTGAAACATGCATTGTTGCTGTCATCCCAAAATGCATCATACATACTAATATGGTTGATGTGGGACATGTCAGTAAGCGGGAATGGACTTTAACCATTCTATCTAACCAAGTCACTCGTGCATAAAATGTAGGCCACAGACAGAATCCGAAGCATGCATTTTTGGCACAGTGAACTTCTAACATCTGTAAAATCAAAATTCTAAGTATAAGGTGCACAACTTGATCAAAAGAAAAACATATCCAGCAAATTTGTTGCAAATATAACTTACAATTTTGAAAGATGCAGATTGACAAATTGAAGTACAAATGAACTTTGTTGGCTCGTTTAACCTCTAAAATTTGTAAAATCAAAAATTTCATGTATTAGGTGCAATACTAAATCAGGTGAACAACATATCCTGCATGTTTGTTTGGAAGATAGCTTTCAGTTTGGAAGGAGTTTCATATTAACAAACCGAGTTGAAAATGAGCAATTTTGGCCCAGTGAACCTCTAAAATCTGTAAAATCAAATTTTGAGTATCCAGTACATAATCACATCAACTGAAAAACATATCCTGCAAGTTTGTTTGGAATATGACATGTACTTTTGAAGAAGTTGCAGATCAACAAACAGAATTTACAAATTTATGGGCTATTTTGACCAAGATCTATTAAATCAATATCTAATGTATCAGGTGCACAATTAAATAGACTAAGTTAATAACATATCTTGCAAGTTTGGCTGGAATCCAACATACAAGTGTGATGGAGTTGAAGATTTACAAACCAAATTAACAAATGAACTATTTTGACTAGCTGAACCTCTAAATCCTGTAATATCAAAATTCTAAGTATCAGGTACACAACTAGACCAGGTGAACAACATATTCTGAAAGTTTGGTTGGAATAAGACCTACAGTTAGAAGGAGTTGTGGATTCAAAACCAATAAACCAATGTAGGATGACGGATATTAATCCCAATGTACAGTGGAACCTGTCTAATCCGACACAGCATGGGACCACAAAAATATGTCGCATTACACAGGATGTCTGAATACTCAGGTTAAGATTACTTTAAAAGTTGTCTTCGGGACCCAAAAATTATGTCAGATTTGACAGGATTACAGAATACTCAGGTGTCGGAATAGACAGGAATGTATTGGCTCTGCTTAAAGCAGCCGACACAATATATTGGTCACAATTTGCAGCACTCTTACATTAAATTCATCAATCAACTTGTAATGGCAACTAAAGAACTTTCAGAGTAATACAAGTGTGATGTTCTTCTATAAATACAGTCAAACTTCGATGGATGGAACACTCAAGGGACCAATGAAAACAGTGCGAGCTACAGGGATGTTCGAGATATCGAGGTCAAACTATGTTAAAACTTGATCAAAGGGACCAGAAAATAGGTTTGATGACATCCATGGTGTTCGAGTTATTGCAGTTCGAGTCATCAAAGTTCTACTGTATTGGCTTTTAACCTCTGACACGATATGACGGACATAAATATTTATTTATTCTGAAAGATCTTTGGTAAATCAAATTTGCAAATTTAAATGAAATTGATCCAATATTGCAATATAATTACAAATACAGTTGTATTTGTGAAAATAATTAGAACAGAATGGTTTGAAACTTCTTTGACATCATTATAATATAAGCACAGAAATAATCTAGATCATTTTTCTATTGTTTATTGAATGAATTTCACTGTCTATTTCGTTACAATTTGCACCACATCATCATGACACATCCGATGGTGTATTCCAACTCTCTGCGGACTGTATTTAGCACTTCTTCCCTACAATGAAAATATATAAATCCTTGGTTATAAATATGAACAAAGTACTTTCCACAAAGTTATTGAATGTATTAAAATCAACATGTTCAATCTTATATACTAGCAATATACAGAAACTTAGAGATCTAAAGAGCCTGTAATGTTTACTTGGCCTGTAGCTGATATAGACAGTCAAATAAACCTCTCTGTTCAAGGGTATTACTTTTAAGGATGTTGATAGGCCTCTATATTATAGAGTCAAATGTAAAACTACATGTAAGTTCCCCACTTGAGACGGTCTAAGAACCATATAGGCTAGGAGAGATGATGATAAGTAAAGTAGTTTCAGAGAAGATCTTAGAATGTGTTTTCCATAGGATTGGTTATAGTTAAAGTATGTTTCAGAGTAATTAATTGAATTAAAGTGCTTAGTAAGAAAAGGGGTGGTCAAGATCCCTGAGCACGCAGCGCGAAGGCATTTTAAGCACCCCTTTTCTTACAAAGCACTTTAATTCAATTAATTACTCTGAAACATACTTTAACTAACTTTAAGACCGTGCAATTTATTTAATATACAGAATTTTATATTTGAAAAAATGAATACTGACATCCCGCCATCAAAATAGAATCTTCTACTCATGTATATTCATCAGTTTATTGGGTAAGTAAATAATTTGAGGTAAATTATCAGTTAAAATGCTTCAAAGTCGAAAGAAGCAATGGAAAGACAAAAGAAAGATGGAATAGTCCTAGGCATTTACAAGAATCAAAGTGTCTTGAATAACAAAAGAAATGCTCACAACAGGTCTTTAAGTGTTAAAGATTACCCAATGACTACAATCTTTGACTAGGTGCAGACATTCTGAATACCCTTTTCTTTTAGAAGACTATGGAAAGACTGACCTAAAAGTTTCAGAGATGATCTTGAATGTGTTTTCCAATAAGTCAGATGATGATTTATGTTACCAACCCATCTTTGATGAGGTGCTGACCTGGAGAGCTACCAAAAGTCCTATTGAAACTGCATTCACTAATAGGAAAATTGCCATAATATTTTTCATGACAGCACAATGGCAAAAATGACAAAGGAAACATTTGATTGAAAAACAATTCCTCTTCCCAAATGACTTGTTTTTTGGTTGCAAAAAAAGCTCAAATTAATACAATAACATTTCAAAATGAGACCATAACATTTTTAAATACAACAAAGTTACTTCTCAAATGGATTGACAGACAAAAATACTAAATAATGATCCTTATGTGTGGATCCTGTACTTGGTGAAGGCAACACAATGAGGGTATCTTATCTTATAAACAAGATCACATTTGGATATCAATATACTGTGAAACCTTATGAACAGAACCACTACTCAACAGAAAATCTGTCTAAACCTAACATGTTTTATCAATATCTTTATATTCTGAACTCTTGTACTCCCTCCAGCTTTCCTAACCAAACCAAACCTCTACTGTAATCTGTAAGGGTTTGAATTAGACAGGTTTTACTGCACATTAGACAAAACTTACCCATACAAGGCCATATTTAAATTTGCTGACCATACTCCTGTGTATTTTATGGCACTGAAATTAGAACAGAATATACAGCTAAAATCTTGTATGATGTTGCAGTAACTGTGTCATTAAAGAACATTTATGAATCATATAAATATAGATTTACATGTACATGTATTCTCTAACATATGAGATATAAGTTTGTACCCATGCCAAACCAGATCCTCTTTGTTTTTGTTAAAGAAAGTACATATTCTGTTTAGGTAAATAGCATTTAATGGTGCATTTAAAAAAATGATGAGTGGAGTGATTTTCAGGCCAGAGTAGTCACTGCACAGACTTCCTTAAACCTTTATGACATCATAATTGATTGTTGAAAGTGAAACTTTATATTTCATCAACTTTGCAGCAAATTAAAACTCTTTTTCCGTCAATAATCTCTATTACAATATGGTAACCAATCACATGATGACATTTAGTTTTTACCCTTTATCCTGTATTTGAGAGTCTGGTTGACCTTTTTACAGAAATAGGATGATAGTGTCAAGCTACAGCTTGCTTTTTTCTATTTTTCTGAATATTTTATATAAATTGAGAAGAAAAATTGTTCAAATACAATTAATTGCTTTACTTCTATAGAAAACAAACATGATGAAACAAACTTTTTATTATATCGTCCAGTGACCTGTCTTGATGAGGACCAGAAATGATGCAATGAAAGTTTATTTGTGACGTACATTTCCTCTGCGTAAGTAGTGATGTCATTGATGATTTTATTTTCATTGACATTTTTGTTTGTAAATAGGGTGCAAAAATTAAATGATCTCTAAGGTTTTCAAAAGAGCACAGATATGAATTAACTAAATTTAATGCAAAATTTACTGTTTTCCTAACACCAAAAACACACTATCCATAAAACATTCAGTAAATATACATTTGGGCATCAATAGACAAATCAAATGGGCTCTGCTACTCTCAGTGAAATTCAGAAACCTTTTATCGATACATGTCGAACATATGCAAGAATTTTCATCTAGAAATAGAGTTTAATCTTAAATATTTGGTTTCGAGAAACATGCAAGTTTTGTGCCATGTTTGGTACGTATACATGTCAAGTCTTCTGATTTTGTACCTAAAGTGGCATAAGATATTTGTATTTCATTAATTGTACAATATTTCTGAACAGTATCTGTCACAAATCACAGAGAAACAATGAGAAAATAAATTCCCTTGAAGATCCAAACCACAATTTGAAATGTTCGATCTGACTGATTACCTTCTAGCGGCAGATCACCATTTGGTAAGTTGGGGAAAAAATGGCCTGATCAGGGCTCGCAACACTTCAGAAGAACAGGGAGACTTGAAGTCTCCGTAAGGGCACAGATGGGGAGACTCCAGGGCATGACAAGGAGACTTGTTAACGTGCATCTGCGTGATTTTCCCAAATTTTTTTACTTTTCTCAGGTGCATTTAATATTTTAACTAGAGGCTCACATGAGCCTGAATCGCTCACCTGGTGATTGGTTTTATTCATTGTCACCAATAGACCACCCATTCATACTATAAATCAGTTCAGCAGATGTTACATTTTCATTCTTGGATGAGATCAGGGATGGGGTCGATTACTTTTAAATGTAATTGAATACATTACAATTACTTTGCTTTTAAAATGTAATCAATTACATTACAATTACAGCATTTTTTATTTGTAACTGATTACAATACATTACTTTTCTCTGTTGTAATCATGATTAAAAGTGATTACTTATGAATACATGTGTCTTTGAAAGATACCAGTGCCTGTTGAAACAGAGATCATTAATGCTTAAACATACATTTACGCTTTCCATACAAAGGTCATCTAATCAAATTTGCTGCCACAAGCTTAACTGAATTTTTTGTTCATCTTTTGATAAGTATATAAAAATTGTTCTATTTAAAAATGCTTCATTCTAAGCATTTTATATTTTAAGTGTAATTTTTCAACTAATGCTAGATACTTGTGTTAGAAATAATGGAGAGGTATCAGTTTTTACAATAATATCGCAGTGGTCATAATATGTTTATTTTGATGAAATGATATTTTCTTTTCATGGTTGGTTGATACAACAGTATTTTCATTAAAGCTGGGTCTTTTCCGACTTGGAAATGATATATTACTCAGTGTTTCTCTATTAACAAAAAAAAATTGGTTAAGAAATGTTTTGAAATTATTGTTAAAATCTGTCAATTATTTATCCAGTATTTACACTAATTAGTTTTGACAATTTATTTTTTGTTTATTTAGCCATATTAGTTGTCATCTACACATCTACATGTTTTTATTACAATTATTAGTTTGTCATTTTTATGGCCCAGAGATATGTACATGATTTTCTTTAATTTAACAAGATAAACAATTATTGAAGGAATACAAGTGAATTTTATTTCTTTAAAAGTTTACAAATTAAGTTTTTGAAAGTAAATATTGTTATTATGTGCATCTCAGACCTTTACCAGTTTTTTTCCTTCATACTTAAAATGTTTTAAAACTTCAAGAAAAATGGAACTAAGGTTGAGTTCTGATTGATTTTCATATGAAACTCTTTTTGATATTTTTATTTTAAATTAGGTAAGAACTTATGTAGTTAAATAATTATTGTAATTTTAGACTTGTTAAGAATAAACTTGAGTATGTATATATACATGTTTGTATACATGTATACATATCTTGTATATTTGATATATGTAACAATCACTGAGTAATCATAAAGTAATCAAAATGTAATCATGATTACTCATATTTTTCAGCTGTAATTGATTACATTACAATTACAAGTAATCTAAAAAGAGCTTGATTACAGATTACACATGATAACTGAAGAATTTGTAATCAATTACAGATGATTACGATTAACGATTACGATTACCCCAATCTCATCATGAGATACAAACTAAAAATCACAAACTTTGGAAGGGATCGCCCAAAGACAATTGTAACCAAGTTTGGTTCCAATTGGCTCAGTAGGTTCAGAGGAGAAGACATTTGAATGCATTTCCCATAGGGTCCCCATGTTAAACTATGTTCCACACGGGCGGCCATCTGAACGCAAAAATCACAAACTTTAAAGGGGACCACCCAATCACTATTGTGACCAAGTTTGGTTCAATCTGGCTTGGTAGTTTCAGGGGAGAAGATCTTTGGATGCATTTCCCAGAGGGTCCCTATGTTAAACTATGTTCCCTGCTGGTGGCCATCTTGAATGAGGTATGAACATAAAAATCACAAACTTTAAAGGGGACCACCCAAGGACTACTGTGACAAAATTTGGTCCCCATTGGCTCAGTTGTTTCAGAGGAGAAGATCTTGGAATGCATTTCCCATAGGGTCCTATGTTAAACTATCTTCCCCTGCTGGCAGCCAACTTGATGAGATGCAAACCTGCTAGACATATGTAGAAATTGTAGTTCCGGAAAACCTTAACACTTTTGCAATTCACATTTAACCTTTATCTCAAACAGTTTTTGAAATAAAAGTAAAAACGTTAAAAAATTGTGAAAATTCAATGAAAAAGTGGCAATAACTCTTATGTGGGTTGTCAGATTTTCTTCAAAATTGCAGAACATGTAGATTTTACTATGCTGACCATATTTGTTATACAAACCTCACTTCTGTCTTCTACCATTTTTAATATATAAGACTAAAAGAAACTAAAAACTGAAAATTTTACAGAAAAGGGGCAATAACTTCAAGACGGGTAAACAGATATTCTCCAAAATTGCAGGGCAGGTAGATCTCATCATGCTGATCATTTTAACTCTGTCAGATTTTTTATATCTGTAATGATTTTTGAGTAATTTGCAAAAAACGGCAATTTACCCCTCTGTTCTATTTTTAGTAACAGCGGCCATGTTGTTTGGTCTACAGACATAAAAATCACAAACTTGAAAGAGCATACCCTGGTAGTGATTCATGCCAAGTTTGCTTAGTATTGGCCCAGTAGTTTCATAGGAGAAATCTTTGAATAAAAGTTAACGGACGGACAGACGGAAGGACGACGGACGCCGAGTGATGGCAAAAGCTCACATGGCCTTTGGCCAGGTGAGCTAACAATCAGAAATAAATAAGTCTTAACCATTAAAAATAATATATTTGTCTAATTATATTGGTTTTATTAAATTTTATAATTTTTGAATTGTTTTAACATTTATCCCTTTTAAAAATTACCTAAAATGAGCACATTTATCCCTTTTAAAAATTACCTAAAATGAGCACATTTTTGATGTGCTCTTACAATTCAGGTTACATTTATATGAATGAAACTTAAATAAAGTGAAATTAGACAAATCATAAATGATGTACATACAGCATGTTGTTTTACCTGCTCCAGTAAATAGGTAGCTCTTTGTTTTTGTTTTATTAATAGCTCACTTCCGGTTAGATTTGAAGTTGGAACGTAAATATTGTGGGTAGTTTCCCTTGAATTTTTCAATAAATTAATAGTAAAAGGTCAGTTTGCCATGTTTTCACTATCATGAGTAGATATGTACAAGGTTTTAGCCCTACAATGAACAGGAATGATCTTCAGAAATCTTGCCATTTTACTTCCTGTTACCGGAAATAGACAGAAATAACTAGAGGCTCACATGAGCCTGTATCGCTCACCTGGGGACTGGTTTTATTCATTGTCACCAATAGACCACCCATTCATACTATAAATCAGTTCATCAGATGTTACATTTTCATTCTTGGATGAGGTACAAACTAAAAATCACAAACTTTGGAAGGGATCACCCAAAGACAATTGTAACCAAGTTTGGTTCCAATTGGCTCAGTACCGTAGGTTCAGAGGAGAAGACATTTGAATGTATTTCCAATAAAGTCCCTATGTTAAACTATGTTCCCTGCTGGGGGCCATCTTGAATGAGGTATGAACATAAAAATCACAAACTTTGAAGGGAAACATCTAAAGACTATTGTAACCAAGTTCGGTTCCAATTGGCTCAGTGGGTACAGAGGAGAAGACATTTGAATGCATTTCCAATAGGGTCCCTATGTTAAACTGTGCTCCATGCTGGCAGCCATCTTGGATGAGGTACGAACGTAAAAATCACAAACTTTAAAGGGGACCACCCAAGGACTATTGTGACCAAGTTTGGTTCAGTTTGACTAGGTAGTTTCAGAGAAGAAGATCTTTGAATACATTTCCCATAGGGTCCTATGTTGAACTCTGTCCTGTGCTGGCGACCATCTTGGATGAAGTATGAACATAAAAATCACAAACTTTAAAGGGACCATCCAAAGACTTCTGTGACAAAATTTGGTCCCCATTGGCTCAGTGGTTTCAAAGGAGAAGATCTTTGAATGCATTTCCCATAGGGTCCTATGTTAAACTATCTTCCCCCGCTGGCGGCCATCTTTGATGAGATGCTAACCTGCTGGACATATGTAAAAGTTGTAGTTCTGGAAAACCTCAACACTTTTGCAATTCACATTTAACCTTTATCTCAAACAGTTTTTGAAATGAAAGTAAAAACGTTAAAAAATTGTGAAAATTCAAAGAAAAAGTGGCAATAACTCCTATGTGGGTTGTCAGATTTTCTTCAAAATTGCAGGACATGTAGATCTTACTATGCTGACCATTTTTGTTAGTATTGGTCCAGTAGTTTCAGAGGAGAAGATCTTTGAATAAAAGTTAACGGATGGACGACGGACGGACGGATGGACGGATGGACGATGGACGCCGAGTGATGGCAAAAGCTCACATGGCCTTTGGCCAGGTGAGCTAAAAATGCAAATACCAAAATCAAATGAGACTTATGATATTGACAGGGCAACTAAAAGTCGCTTTTTGGAACACCTTAAGGCGATTTGAGGCTCATCAGGGCGACATTATCGCCCAGTTTGGTGAGCCCTGCCTGATGATTGAAAGTTTTCAAACAGAACAAGTGATGACCCTAAAGGATGTCTCGCCTGTCCCTGCTGGACTCTAAATAGATGTGAAATCTAAGTGAACTAATCAGAAGAGTGTACATGCTCACTAGACTGTGAAATTGAGGTCAAGGACAAAANGCCTTTTTTCAGTTTCCATGGCAACCCTGGCCATTTTGAATATTCCAAAAGATATGTGTGTGCACATCTACTTATTGTAAGTTAGATTCCTTTGAAGTAGTTGGAATTTGTTTGCAAACTTTCTCAAAAAGATGAATAGTTGTGTTTTGCATTCGTACGGACGGATGGACGGACGGACAAGGGTAAAACAATATGTCCCCTACTTTTCGTTGCGGAGGCATAAAAATGATGAGTGGAGTGATTTCCAGGCCAGAGTAGTCACTGCACAGACTTCCTTAAATCTTTATGACATCATAATTGATTGTTGAAAGTGAAACTTTACATTTCGTCAACTTTGCAGCAAATTAAAACTCGTTTTCCGTCAATAATCTCTATAACAATATGGTAACCAATCACATGATGACATTTAGTTTTTACCCTTTATCCTGTATTTGAGAGTCTGTTTGATTTTTTTACAGAAATAGGATGATAGTGTCAAGCTACAGCTGCCTTTTTATATTTTTCTGAGTATTTTATATAAATTGTATATAAATCATTTTTGAGATGAAAAATTGTTCAAATACAATTAATTGCTTTACCTCTATAGAAAACAAACATGATGAAACAAACTTTTTATTATATCGTCCGATGACCTGTTTTGAAGAGGACCAGAAATGATGCAATCAAAGTTTATTTGTGACGTACATTTCCTCTGCGTAAGTAGTGATGTCATTGATGATTTTATTCTCATTGACATTTAATTGTAAATAGGGTGCAAAAATTAAATGATCTCTTAGGTTTTCAAAAGAGCAGAGATATGAATTTACTAAATTTAACGCAAAATTTACTGTTTTCCTAACACCAAAAACACACTATCCATAAAATATTCAGTAAATATACATTTGGGCATCAATAGACAAATCAAATGGGCTCTGCTACTCTCAGTGAAATTCAGAAACCTTTTATCGATACATGTCGAACATATGAAAGAATTTTCATCTAGAAATAGAGTTTAATCTTAAATATTTGGTTTCAAGAAACATGCAAGTTTTGTGCCATGTTTGGTACATGTGGCAAAAGATATTTGTATTTCAACAATTGAACAATATTTCTGAACAGTATCTGTCACAAATCACAGAGAAACAATGAGAAAATAAATTCCCTTGAAGACCCAAACCACAATTTGAAATGTTCCATCTGACTGATTACCTTCTAGCGACAGATCACCATTTGGTAAGTTGGGGAAAAAATGGCCTGATCAGGGCTGGCAACACTTCAGAAGAACAGGGAGACTTGAAGTCTACCTAAGGGCACAGATGGGGAGACTCCAGGGCATGACAAGGAGACTTGTTAAAGTGCATCCGCGTGATTTTCCCAAATTTTTTTACTTTTCTCAGATGCATTTAATATTTTAACTAGAGGCTCACCGGGTGATTGGTTTTATTCATTGTCACCAATAGACCACCCATTTATACTATAAATCAGTTCAGCAGATGTTACATTTTCATTCTTGGATGAGGTACAAACTAAAAATCACAAACTTTGGAAGGGATCACCCAAAGACAATTGTAACCAAGTTTGGTTCCAATTGGCTCAGTAGGTTCAGAGGAGAAGATATTTGAATGCATTTCCCATAGGGTCCCCATGTTAAACTATGTTCCACACGGGCGGCCATCTGAACGCAAAAATCACAAACCTTAAAGGGGACCACCCAAGGACTATTGTGACCAAGTTTGGTTCAATCTGGCTTGGTAGTTTCAGAGGAGAAGATCTTTGGATGCATTTCCCATAGGCTCCCTATGTTAAACTATGTTCCCTGCTGGCGGCCATCTTGAATGAGGTATGAACATAAAAATCACAAACTTTAAAGGGGACCACCATAGAACTACTGTGACAAAATTTGGTCCCCATTGGCTCAGTGGTTTCAGAGGAGAAGATCTTTGAATGCATTACCCAAAGGGTCCTATGTTAAACTATCTTCCCCCGCTGGCGGCCAACTTGGATGAGATGCAAACCTGCTGGACATATGTAGAAATTGTAGTTCTGGAAAACCTTAACACTTTTGCAATTCACATTTAACCTTTATCTCAAACAGTTTTTGAAATGAAAGTAAAAACGTTAAAAAATTGTGAAAATTCAATGAAAAAGCGGCAATAACTCCTATGTGGGTTGTCAGATTTTCTTAAAAATTGCAGAACATGTAGATCTTACTATGCTGACCATATCTGTTATACAAACCTCACTTCTATCTTCTACCATTTTCAATATATAAGATTAAAAGTTACGAAAAACTGAAAATTTTATTGAAAAGGGGTAATAACTCCAAGACGGGTAAACAGATATTCTCCAAAATTGCAGGGCAGGTAGATGTCATCATGCTGATCATTTTAACTCTGTCAGATTTTTGATATCTGTAATGGTTTTTGAGTAATTTGCAAAAAACGGCAATTTACCCCTATGTTCTATTTTTAGTAACAGCGGCCATGTTGTTTGGTCTAAAGACATAAAAATCACAAACTTGAAAGAGCATACCCTGGTGATGATTCATGCCAAGTTTGGTTAGTATTGGCCCCGTAGTTTCATAGGAGAAATCTTTGAATAAAAGTTGACGGACGGACAGACGGACGGACGCCGAGTGATGGCAAAAGCTCACATGGCCTTTGGCCAGGTGAGCTAACAATCAAAAATAAATAAGTCTTAACCATTAAAAATAATATATTTGTCTAATTATATTGGTTTTATTAAATTTTATAATTTTTAAATTGTTTTAACATTTATCCCTTTTAAAAATTACTTAAAATGAGCACATTTATCCCTTTTAAAAATTACCTAAAATGAGCACATTTTTGATGTGCTCTTACAATTCAGGTTACATTTATATGAATGAAACTTAAATAAAGTGAAATTAGACAAATCATAAATATGTACAGCATTTTGTTTTACCTGCTCCAGTAAATAGGTAGCTCTTTGTTTTTGTTTTATTAATAGCTCACTTCCTGTTAGATTTCAAGTTGGACTGTAAATATTGTGGGTAGTTTCCCTTGAATTTTTCAATAAATTAATAGTAAAAGGTCAGTTTGCCTTGTTTTCACTATCATGAGTAGATATGTACAAGGTTTTAGCCCTACAATGAACAGAAACGATCTTCAGAAATCTTGCCATTTTACTTCCTGTTACCGGAAATAGACAGAAATAACTAGAGGCTCACATGAGCCTGTATCGCTCACCTGGCGACTGGTTTTATTCATTGTCACCAATAGACCACCCATTCATACTATAAATCAGTTCACCAGATGTTACATTTTCATTCTTGGATGAGGTACAAACTAAAAATCACAAACTTTGGAAGGGATCACCCAAAGACAATTGTAACCATTTTTGGTTCCAATTGGCTCAGTACCGTAGGTTCAGAGGAGAAGACATTTGAATGTATTTCCAATAGAGTCCCTATGTTAAACTATGTTCCCTGCTGGCAGCCATCTTGAATGAGGTATGAACATAAAAATCACAAACTTTGAAGGGAAACATCTAAAGACTATTGTAACCAAGTTTGGTTCCAATTGGCTCAGTGGGTACAGAGGAGAAGACATTTGAATGCATTTCCCATAGGGTCCCTATGTTAAACTGTGCTCCATGCTGGCAGCCATCTTGGATGAGGTACGAACCTAAAAATCACAAACTTTAAAGGGGACCACCCAAGGACTATTGTGACCAAGTTTGGTTCAGTTTGACTAGGTAGTTTCAGAGAAGAAGATCTTTGAATACATTTTCCATAGGGTCCTATGTTAAACACTGTCCCGTGCTGGCAACCATCTTGGATGAAGTATGAACATAAAAATCACAAACTTTAAAAGTGACCATCAAAAGACTTCTGTGACAAAATTTGGTCCCCATTGGCTCAGTGGTTTCAGAGGAGAAGATCTTTGAATGCATTTCCCATAGGGTCCTATGTTAAACTATCTTCCCCGCTGGTGGCCATCTTGGATGAGATGCGAACCTGCTGGACATATGTAGAAATTGTAGTTCTGGAAAACCTCAACATTTTTGCAATTCACATTTAACCTTTATCTCAAAAAGTTTTTGAAATGAAAGTAAAAACGTTAAAAAATTGTGAAAATTCAAAGAAAAAGCGGCTATAACTCCTATGTGGGTTGTCAGATTTTCTTCAAAATTGCAGGACATGTAGATCTTACAATGCTGACCATTTTTGTTAGTATTGGTCCAGTAGTTTCAGAGGAGAAGATCTTTGAATAAAAGTTAACGGACGGACGACAGATGGACGGACGATGGACGCCGAGTGATGGCAAAAGCTCACATGACCTCTGGCCAGGTGAGCTAAAAATGAAAATACCAAAATCCAATGAGACTTATGATATTGACAGGGCGACTAAAAGTCGCTTTTTGGAACACCTTAAGGTGACTTGAGGCTCATCAGGGTGACATTATCGCCCAGTTTGGTGAGCCCTGCCTGATGATTGAAAGTTTTCAAACAGAAAAATGCTTTACTGCGATTTTAAATATTTGTATGCAATTATCACCATTGGTCATTAAATTTTAAGAGGATCTTATAGTTTATGAAATTTCTAAGTGAGAATGAGTTTCAACAGGGTTTTCCTAAGTGTGTCATTTCAGGTCCTTTTGATGGCTGGGATCAGGATTCGGTATGACTCATTAAATGGTGTGTATTTTTTTCTTTGTACATGGAACACAACAAAGTTAGGATACTAATCGATTATTAATGTTGTATTTTAACAAGAAAACAGGATATAGCATAACCAGTGTTAATGAAAATTACACTAAAGAAGAAAATATCCTTAAGTGCATCAAAACTGGTCACCTAGGGAAAAGTTTGGCAGGATGTAGTCTTCAAATTTGTATCTTTTATCAAAAGATCTAATGAAAATATAAGTGACAATCTACCTAATAAATTAAAACTCTTTTGCACCTTTCAATTTGTTCAATTCTTTAATATTCTGTTAAAAAGATGTGTATAAAATATTTTATATTATGCATGTATCTAATTTTGTGACAAATTACTTTGCTGCAGTACATTTCCAAGGAATATCCTAAACAGCAGTTAACCCAACCATGTGACCATACACTTTCTAGTTGACCCAACAAATTATCATATGCCATGTGATACCTTTTATTTTGGATATTTATATGAGTATTATTTATACTATAATATTTTCATCAATTTTTCATGCACTCTGACCTTGAAATAATCAAGTACATGTATTATTATATTCATTTGATAAGGCTAGGCAGGGCTTAGAACTAAAAGGAAATGTCATGTTAGCCTTAAGCCCTGACTAGTCAATATATACTGAAGTTCTTTACTCAAAACTAAAAGCATGTAGGTAATTATTGATATCAACCTACCACATGTTCTATAGTACACCCCCTCCTTAATATTAAACCTCCTTCAAAATCAGGACGCTCTAAAAATAAACAAAAAGAGAAGTTTTATAAACATTAATGAGTTTAAGTATTTAAGAATTTTTCTCAATTAAACTATCAACTCCTTTCTAGAACTTTTTATTCCAATAAACACTTTGTATTCTTTAATAAGTTGCCTTTACATGTATTTGAATAAGATTTGTTTGGTATGTTCTTCTAAATACCTTATAAATACTGAGTAAAATTATCTTCAATGTTTTCAAAGTTTATAATTAGGTCCTGACTAAATCACTGAAATGTATTGCAACAGAATTTTTTTTCCTCAGTGTACTTGTTCTTTCATTGTAAATTTCCTTTTTTGAAACTGTATCCCTAACTTTTACCAGAGCAGTCATAAAAAGAGAAACCCATTAAAGCTAATGACATTGGCAAGAATGTGATGCCAGTGTCATTCATCAAAACACAAAACAAAGCACACTTTGTGTAGATGAATTACAGACTTAAAAATGGCAGACACGGTACAACTCATCATTCTAAAGCTTCAGACCAAATATCAAATCATAACTAAATACGAAAAATTTCAATATATGGCTATAATGGGAAAAAAATCAAAGTTATCGTCAAACGGGAAGTAGATGAGTTGCAGATTTGAAAAGGGGAGACACGATACAACTCATCATACTAAATCTTCAGACCAAATATCAATTTATTACTACATAAACAAGCTGAGAAATCAATGTAAAGCTATTACAGAAAAAATCAAAGTTATCCTCAAACAGGAAGTAGATGAGTTACAGACACAAAAAGGGAAGACACTCTACAGCTCATTATACTAAAGCTTCAGGCAAAATATCAAATCATTACATTTGTACTACATATACAAGCAGAGAAATCCTTGACAAAAAATTTCAATACATGAATATAATGGGAAAAAATCAAAGTTATCGACAAACAAGAAGTAGATGAGTTACAGACTCGAAAAGGGGAGACACTATTCAATACTATAGTGTTATTAAATGGGTATTTTCATATTAATCCTGTATAATGTCCAAGTACAGCTGTATTGGGTTGAGGTCACCTGTATTGGCCCGAGGCGAAGCCGAGGGCCAATACAGGTGATCGAAACCCAATACGACTGTACGAGGACATTATACAGGATTAATATGAAAATACCCATTTTATGACACCTTTATTAACTGATGACTTAAAATTTCAGGCATTATCTTTATCAATCTTAATTACAGGATGCAAATTTCAATAGGAGTCAAGGCAATATAAAAAAGTTTTCTATTGAATTTTCAACTTGTAGTAGAAAAAATAGTGCACTATCATCATCATGTTGTTTATAAATCGCCTTGATCTGGTGTGGTATCAGTCATACAAGCTGATACGGGATGCGGCTGATGAGTACTATTTTTCTGCTGACAAGTACTATCTAACTGTATAGCACCATGTTAATATTTGGAACTTTATCAAAGGAAATCTTTCTTTATTTTTTGATTCTCACTCTCAGTAATTAAAATCAATAGACAAAAAGAAGAAAAAAGTTAACACAGGCAAGAAAGACGCAGAAAACAGAGTGTAACGAAACCAATATGGCCTATTCATTTATACAGGGCATTTGCTCTGTATTAAATTTAATACAGGGCATCTGCCCTGTATAAATTTCTATACAGGGCATTTGCCCTGTATAAATTCTATGTGCCAAAAACTTCAGGTTATATTAAATGGGCAAATCACACTGTATTTTAAGTCATCAGTTAATAAATTATATGTAAGGTTCAGACGAAATATCAAATCATTACTACATACACAAGCAGAGAAATCCTTGACGAAAAAATTCAATATATGAATATAAAGGGAAAAATCAAAGTTATC
>MJUU01008326.1:209090-224949 GCA_002080025.1 Modiolus philippinarum
AAAATTATCTAATTTTCATGCATACCTTATAATATATATTTGGTTTTGATTTATTTAATCTGATACCAACACTTTCTAATTCCATTGTTAACAATTCCCTGAAACAAAAAGCACAATTTGGTCAGTAAAACCTATGTAAAAGAATCCTTTTTTAATTTTTTTTTACAATTTGTAGCTTGTACTATTGAAATAAGAGACAAAAATCAATGAGATTTTTTTGGTAATATTAGAAGAATTTATTGCAAAACTATATATATTTTTGATCCTCTGTTCCAACATTTGTCTATTTTTCTAACAATCTGTGCATTTCCCAAAGCATGGGTGGTTACTTTGTGTTTTACTAACTTTTTAAGATTCTTTGTGTTGAAATCCTGTATTTATTTGGATGATTATTGATGTTTGTCTCATTGGCATTAAATAAAATATATTTTTTTCTTCATTAGCTATTAGAAACTGAAATTTTCCTGGAGAAATACAAATCTGAAATGGTAACATATTTGCACACAATTCTTGACCCTGACAGAAGTCTTCCAAGTTGAAAACACATGTATCGTAATTGTTCGAGATGCAGATATCTCCTTATAAGGCAGAATAAAAAAATTCTGTGTTTCTGGTAACCCGACCGACCCTAAATTTTTGGGACTAAAAATGCCTACCCTAAGTTTTTTTGGCAATTTTTAGAGAAGCACTGTTAAAGTCCAGAAGTTACTCTCTATATGTTTATGTAAAAAGTTTTGGAAAAATTAAAAAAAAATGCCTACTTACTGACCTTTATTTTGAAGAGTATGTTACTAGAAACACAGGGGTTTTTTTGGGGGCCTAATTGTCTGTATATCTGTATTACTGTTTTTTGGTGTGTATTAAACGCATTGGTGTATGAAACCCACCCCCTTTCTCAGAGAAAGAATCAGAAAAAATCTAGTTCGTGTGTAAAAAACGCACGAAAATTTTCAACAACATGTTCTGTCCAAAAATGTCTAGAGATGCCGGGAGTTACCTTGTGGACTGAATTAAATGGAATACATGATGCTTTATTCACTTATATTTAGGGGAATAACTGTACCTGTATTTATTTAATCGTTTGTTCAAACATTTTGGGAAATTTGCAAACGAAAAACATTGATTTTGTAAACACAGGAAGTTTATCTCCAAACTTAATTAAAAGTCAAAGGCGGTAACGGATACGTAAATATTATGGTTTGCCTTTGGTAAATTTTGAAGTGATATTCCCTTATTGATCTTCATAATCGGTTTATGCAATAATTAACTTCATTGAAACTATCCCTTTTCATAAATATAATTATATTATGACTTGCAAGTATTGTGTATCCCTGAAAACCGGAAACGGCTTCACCTAATCAAAACAAATATGGCATACACGATCGAGCTGAAATTTTGGGTACCGAGAAATCTCTGGATATACATGTTGTATACATAGAAAACAATACACATCTAATCATGTTAACATTAGCAAACTTTGTTATCATCAAACACAGGTTCGTATCTGGATCACAACAAAGATTTTATACTTATTTCCAATGTCATTTCCGGTCTGAAGTTAAGTTAGTGGTGGTCAGAAAAAAAATGGTCTTTTGAAGTTCGCATGTATAAAACGCATCCCCTCTCACTAGGACCTTTCTGGGGGAAAATATGTGCATGTAATACACACCAAAAAAAACGGTATCTCTGAGAGATAAATAGATGTTTATCAATTTTTTTATCTTGATGCTATTTGAGGGTTACGGAAGTATAATGTTCAAATGATTCTAATTGGTTTATCATATGGTTAGATCAGCGATAAGGCAGATCTTTCAACTTATCTTAGATGACTGTTTCATAGGTATCACAAGTGAAAAGGAATATGAATAGTCTTACACACAACTGCTAATGCCTCCAGTTTTTGTGGGTTCACATTATTGCCGCTTTAGCTTTGTGGTGTTCATTTTCATTTTTGTTTGTGTTGTCTTTTATCATGTTGTCTCTGTTTGTGTTGCATCTGGACTGCCTCGTTTTGGATTTTATGATTGTAGATTTTTTTGCTCCCTGCCTCTTTACATCTGTATTCATTTTTATCAAGGCGATTGCTATGATGAAACACAATTTGGAAATGATGTAGGTTTTACCATAAAGAAGCATGAAAAACTTAACTCCAGGCAAAGATATGACATGACCACTTGCAGGGTATACTGTAAACCGGGAAATTATCGCGCAGTTTTATTTTCGCTATTTTCGCATTTAGAACGGAAGCACGAAAATAAAATAGTGTGAATATACTTGTCTATTATTGAAGTCAATGGTCAGCAATTTTGGCAATTTTGGCAGCCCTGATTCAAAACTGCGCGAACTAAAATCCTGTCAATTCGCCATGAAATAAAGACAGCGTGAAAATTTCCAGTAACTGGCAATACTTCCAAAACAAATGAAACCCCTGACTAAATACGACTTACTTTTGTATTTCTCCTTTTGTTGCATCTAACATCATAACAACTACATCAGCAGTCCTGGCAACAGCTATCACCTGACGACCTCGACCTTTACCTGTTAAAAGTAAAACACTATTCGTATTGTAAGGTAATCATATTTTTTTTAAATTATGAAATCAGTAATTTGTCATATGCTGGGTATTTTTCTATGCATGCAGAAATTTTACACATCATTATCAGCAAGAAACAATATCACACTCACAAATGAGTAGGTATACTAAGGGTAATTCTTGGTCAAAAGGTTGTTATCCAAATTGCATAAATTCTCATAACCATGATGACATCTTTAAAATTAATCTGATTGCTTCTTCATGGAACTATAAAAAGAAAACAAAAGGCTTGTAGATTTAATTAGCTATCTAGACCAAAATTAACCACATGACCATTTTTCTCATCTCATTTTCCCGTTGTAAAAATTTAATAGTGAATATTGAAATCCAGACAAATTTTGTGAAACATCCTGATCCCTGTGTTAATTTGTCATGTATTTATATATTTTGAACATTTAAACTGTTTAATAGAAGTATTTGATATGAAATGAACTCTTATAGTTTGCTCAATTTTGATTAAGATTTATCTACCTATGAAACCATTTTTTGCCAATTCCACTAAATTTCTTTGTAAAAATACAATTTCCTGTGGATAAAAACATTTCAATGTGGTACTATCCCAATTTCCCAATACAAATTGAATTTCCAAATTGAAGCATCCTGATATTGGTCTCAGGATGGATCTCCTGTAATGTCAAAGTCATTTTTTTTTAAATGTAGTGAGGTAGTTTTATGTTTTTTTTTAAATAATTGTTGACAGAAGTCTCAGGTGTTAATACAAGTCCAAACTTGGCAGGTCAGATTTGACATTTCTGTAGCCAAAATTCTCCAAAAAGAGTTGAACTAAACTTAACCTTTACATGTCATGGCTATACTAACCTTGAGCTGCTCCCTCTATAATTCCAGGTAAATCTAACAACTGTATGTTTGCACCATTATACTGAAAAAGTATAACAATATTTTAAATTATAAAAATTAAATTTATTTCATACGTGTACAAAAGAACCTGCGTCATATTGTTTGATGTGTTGTCAAAAATATCCAACATTTGATATTTTTTTTTATTTTAAACCATTGGGTCCTTGCCACTGCTGGTGAACCAAAGGTCTCCTAGGGTATTCATCAGCCCATTGTCTGACATGAAAATTTTACTTTGGGTGTTATAGAAATTTACTGTTTTTTTATCAAAATTCTAACCACTTAAAAATACTGAGGCTTCATTCCGTTGTATGGCACTCAGTAGATGTCCTTGCTACTAGATTTGGCTTCCTATTTCGATATTTTAGGAAATTATGAGTACTTCTATGTGGACTTCTTTTGGATTATGGCTTTCCATATTTTTTTATTTCAATGCTACTGATGACAGGTTATTCCTTCAAACATGTGTACAGCATAACTAAATTTACTGTTTTTTTATGCAACTTAAGTATTTTTTGATATAGTTGAATATTTTATGCTATTTGGGAATATGCAAAGGGGATACAAATTTCTATTACCTGTCTGTGCTTTTTATCCCCTGAGCTGTTAGACAAAGGGGATATAGGGCACAGACAGGGAATATGAACCTGTATTCCCTGTGAACCCAATGTAAATTATATATTCTGCTAGAACCGCTACAATATTTTTTTTGAAAGACGTCTAAAATATTATGATTTTGCTAGCACCCGGATACAGTATCATATCCCTTGTCAAGTTAACCACCCAAATTGCAGGATTAACTTAGATATTTTGCTTCATGAGAATATATACATATAATAAAGTTAAAACTAAAACTTGAATCCTGAACTGGAGGCTCAGGGACTGAGCCTGAACTGCTCATCTGACCAAAACCTTCTTATATAAGCCGTGTCTATGCTGATGACCAAAATGACTTTTTCCCTTAGGGTCTAATGTTAAGCTCCAGTTTGGTTGAATTGGCTCCAGTGGTTTCAGATGTGATTTTCCCATAGGGTCCTATGTTAAATATAAGTTCCGCGCTGAGAGCCATGTTTTTTGTCAGATCTAACCCAAATGAGCAATCTTTGTACAGGACCTTGCATACATCATTCCAATTCAGTTTGATTATATTTGCTTCAATACTTTAAAGTAGATGACGAATATGATTGATTTCCCATAGGGTCCTATGTTAAATGTAAGTTCCATGCTGGCAGCCATGTTTTTAATCGGATTGGAGCAAAATTAGCAATCTTTATAAAGGACCTTCCATACACCATTCCAGTAAAGTTTGGTTGAATTTGCATCAGTGGTTTCAGAGGAGTTGATGAAAATAATGTTTTCCCATAGGGTCCTATGTTAAATATAAGTTCCGTGTTGGCAGCCATGTTTCTTATCAAATCATAACGAAATGAGAAATCTTTGTAAAGGAACTTCCATACATCATGTACATAACTCCTGTAAAGTTCGGTTGAATTTGCATCCGGTGTTTCAGAGTAGTTGATGAAAATGATGTTTTCCCATAGCCTCCAATGTTTAATATAAGTTCTGTGCTGGCAGCCATGTTTTCTATCGGATCGGAACAAATTGAGCAATCTTTGTAAAGGACCCTCCATACATCATTCCTGTAAAGTTTGGTTGAATTTGCATCCTTGGTTTCAGAGTAGTTGATGAAAATGTTGTTTTCCCATAGGGTCCTATGTTAAATATAAGTTCTGCACAGGCAGCCATATTTTTTATTGGATTGGAACAAAATGAGCAATCTTTGTAAAGAAGTTGCCATACATCATTCCTGTAAAGTTTGGTTGAATTTGCTTCACTGCTTTCAGATGAGTTGATGAAAATGATGTTTTTCCCATAGAGTCTTATGTTAAATGTAAGTTCATTGCTGGCAGCCATGTTTTTTATCCGATTGGAGCTAAATTAACAATCTTTATAAAGGACCTTCCATACATAATTTCTGTCAAGTTTGGTTGAATTTGCTTTAGTGGTTTCAGAGGAGTTGATGAAAATGTGAAAAGTTAATGGACGGACGACGAACACGAAGTGATGGCAATAGCTCACAGACCCTTTGGGTCAGGTGAGCTAATAAAATATGAGAAATTGACAGTACTGTCACAAAAGAGATCAACAAATTCAGAGGTTCATTTTTTACTTATGCTAAAAATAGAACCTGAATTTATGCAAACTGTAAATGTGTTATACTATCTGTAATGTACCTCATGTTAATAAAGGGCTATGCCGAGCAATGCATGTCGACCACTGAAATTTAAACAAGTGTAAGTTAAAGCCAATGTGGACACAGTGAAGAGCTTGACACAGTAAATAGGTGGACACAATAAGGAGCTTGCACAGTAATTAGCTGGACACAAACAAGGCATCATAAAGAATTAGCCCTTTTGATCCCTTATAGCTCTGAAACTGTGTATGTTGTAAGTGCTAAATCTGTTGACATACTACTGACAGTTTACATAAAGAGGCATTTAAAGAAAAAAATCCCATAAAAAATACGATTAAAAATAAAGATTTTCCATTTTCAGAAAAATTGAAATTTCGACCCCTTCAACCCCTTATAGCTCAGAATCTGTAAGAGATACGAAAATCTGTTAACATACTACTAAAAGCTTACAACAAAAGGAATCCTAAGAAAAAATCCCATCAAAATCTGATGAAAATAAAAATTTTAAGTTATCTGCATATTTGCAATTTTGGCCCCGTTTGGCCCCTTATAGCTCAAAAAGGAAACAAGTCAGCAAAAATCAAATATTTAAATGCTATGTTAATTCTTCATAAGGAATCCATTGAAAATAAAGGGCTACACCGAGAGCAGCATGATACGACCGCAGCATGTCAACCACTGAAATTTGAACATTCAAGTGTAATTTTAAAGTAAGTATGGACATACTAAACAGCTTGACACAATAATTAGATGGACACAATAAGGAGATTGACACAGTAATTAGCTTTACACAAACTAGGGAAAATAAAATTTAGCCCTTATGACTCCTTATAATTCCTCCTTGACCCCTTATAGCTCGGACATAGTAAGAGCTATGCAAAATCCATTGGCATACTGCTGAAAGCTTATATCAAGAGGAATCCATAGCAAAAAATCCCGTCGAAATCCGATGAAAATGCAAATTTAGGTAATCTGTAAATTTGCAGTTTTGACCTCTTTGAACCCTTATATCTTGGAAACGGCAAATCAGTATATCAAGAGGAATCCGAAGAAAAAAATCCCATCGAAATCTGATGAAAAATAAAAATTTTAGGTAATCTGCAAATTTGCAGTTTTGGCCCCGTTTGGCCCCTCATAGCTCGGAAATGAAACAAGTTCACAAAAATCTAATAATTGAGCACTTCATTAATTTTTCATAAGGAATCCATTGAAAAAACTGCATCAAAATCGGACTAAAAATTAAAAAAAAAAATTTTGGGGGGGATTCCCCCTGTTAGGGCCCCATTTATCTCATGAACGCTACATGCTATGTGAAATCTGTTTGCATACTACTGATTGGAAATTTAATAAGGAGCACACTGAAAGAAACCCCATAAAAATCTGATAAATAATGAATATTCTGCAACCTAATATATGAGAACACCCAATTTGGCCCTTTTTTCAGAAATCGGAGGGGCTACAATACCCAAAAGCAATCCTAGCCTTCCCTTTGTGCCAAGGAACATTGTGTTAAAATTTCATAAAGATTGGTCAACCAGAACTTAAGTTATCGCACGGAAACAAAGTGTCTACAGACGCCGACAACGCCGGTATCATACCAATATACGACCTCAAATTTTTTTTTGCGGTCATATAAAAACAAGATCAAAATCGGACTAGAAATAAAAAAAGCACAATTTTGAAATTCGCCCCCTTTGGGCCCCATTTATCTTATGAACGGTACATGTGATGTGAAATCCGTTGACATACTACTGATTGGATATTTCTTCAGGAGCACACAAAAAGAAACCCCATCAAAATCCAATAAATAATAAAAATTCTACAGCCAAATATGTGAAAACACCCAATTTTGCCCTTTTTGGTCCCTTTTTGAAAAACAAGGGGCCAAATTATCCAAAACCTATCCCAGCTTTCCTTTTGTGCCAAGGAACATTGTGTTAAAATTTCATAATGATTGATCAACTAGAACTTAATTTAGTGACCAAAAACAAAATTGTCTACAGACGACGCCAACAACGCCAACGACAGCACCATACCATTATACGACCACCAATTTTTTGCGGTCATATAAAAACCATTTTTGATTTTGATTCACTGTGTTAATACACTTACCTCTAACATTCCAAGGGAAGAACTCGAGGGATTCATGTCAATGTAGTGAATTCACAGCTGGCTGATTCACTGTGTGTTAATACACTTACCTCTTTAACTAAAGGGATACATGTCAATGTAGTGAATTTATAGCTGACTGATTCACTATGTGTAATGAAATAATAACTTTCTGATTCACCATGTTCACTGTGTGTAGTTGAATTTATAGCTGCCGGATTCCTGTGTGTAGTGAATTCGTAGTTTGCTGATTCACTGTACATAATGAATTCATAGCGTGCCGATCCACTGTGTGTAGATAAATACACTTACCTCTATCACACAAGGGATACACATCAATGTTGTGAATCCACAGCTATCTGATTCATTGTGTGTAGTGCATTTATAGATTGCCGATTCTCTGTGTGAAGTGAATTCATAGCTTGCCAGTTTACTGTGTGAAGTAAATTCATATCTTGCAGATTCATCTGTGTTGAGTGAATTCATAGCTGGCGGATTAACTGTGTGTAGATACACTTACCTCTATCACACAAGAGATAAACGTCAATGTAGTGAATTTACAGCTGGCTGATTCACTGTGTGAAGTGAATTCATAGCTTGCCAATTTACGGAGTGAAGTAATTCATATCTTGCAGATTCATCTGTGTTAAGGGAATTCATAGCTGGCTGATTCACTGTGTGTAGATACACTTACCTCTATCACACAAGGGATACACGTCAATGTTGTGAATTCACAGCTGCCTGATTTACTGTGTGTAGTGAATTCATACCTTGCTGATTCAATGTGTGAACTGAATTCATAACTTGCCAATTCACTGTGTGAAGTAAATTCATAGCTAGCCAATTATCTGTTTTATATAAACTTACCTCTATCACACAAGGGATACATGTAAATGTTGTGAATTCACAGCTGGCTGATTCAATGTGCGTAGTGAATTCACAGCTTGCTGATTCACTTTGTGTAATTAACTCATATCTCTCTGATTCAATGTGTGTAGTGAATTCATATCTTGCTGATTCACTGTGAATAATGAATTCATGGCTGGTCGATTCTCTGTGTGTAAATACATTTACCTTTATCACACCAGGGATACACGTCAATGTTGTGAATTCATAACTGGCTGATTCCCTGTGTGTAGTGAATTCAAAGCTAGCTGATCCATTGTGTGTAGTAAATTCAAAGCTGGCTGATTCACTGAGTGTATATTTACTCACCTCTATCACACCAGGGATACATGTCAGTGTTGTGAATTCATAACTTGCTGATTCACTATGTGTTGAAGTTAGTGTATTTAACAATGTAGACTGAAAATGAAAAAAGTCCATTGAAAAAAATTACATCACTCCTTTATCCTATAAGTAGTCTGTGGTTATGATTTTCACAAAATATTCAAAGAACAATCAGAACAATCAATGCAATACTTCAAATGTCTGGAGCACATGAGTGGATTATAGCATTACTCCCAGAGCTGTCTTGAACTAACTATGGGGTATGTTCCTTGTTGAAGGCCTCATGGTGACTTTAAGATGAAGAACAACAATAAAAGAAAGCATTGTTCCATTGCTTGGTCTTTACCATGTATTTGTAGAGACTTTTTCTCAAGAGCATTTACTCCATATCCCCTCATTGCTTATTTCCTACAGTGATTTGAAAAAAAAATCACAGTTGATAATCACAATTATTTTAATTTTTCATTGCTATCAATATAACATTTTAAAAAAATATACATGCATTTCCCAATGAAAATCGCTAAAAAGCCTTTTTTATTGATTTAAGAATTATTTGGTCTTAAGCGTATCAATTGAGTCCATATGATATATACTAGTATTTAATATGTTTACATGTACCAATACATCGATGTCAGTTTGTATTTCTATTGCATGCATGTAATATAAAATTATTTGAACATTTTGGTCTAGCTTAGTAAATAATGATATATCAATTTTTTTAATTACTGTATATTTCAAATTGTGATAAAGTATTAGAAAGTCATAAGAAAATCCTACCTACATTGCAAACTTGATAAGCATTAAAAATTAAGTTAAAAATCAGATACTTACTTTGCCAACAGAAGGAAATCCAATGAGTGCTACTCGTGCATCACCAGATTTCATAACATCAAACCCTTCACCCTGCAAACAAGAAGGCATGATTAGTGTATGTGCATTTTAAAATACTTTAACCATATATATAATAATATAAATACTAATAGCAGACTCACATTTCTATAGCTTTGGGCCACAAGGAATCATGCAGTGGGGGAGCTCAAGTGTGATTATTGTTGAGCCCTGGCTAGAAAATTACTTTTGTCAATATAAGAATTACAAAAGAGGACACTTGGTAACTTGGTAAGTCCACAATATTTCAGGTTTCATATGAAAGATTTCTCTATGTAGGTAGCTAAAAGAATAGAAGGTTAATAGACATGTATACACCTACTTAATTTTTTTCATTAGAGTTGCTTGTAACATTCAAATTGTGTATACCCATACATGTAACTGACCTTTGCTCCAGCTTTCCCTGATGGTTCTAAAAGCTGTTGTCTGTATTTTGCTAGTTTAGCTTTCAGCAAACCCAAATGGTACTCAGTTGCTGCAAAATAAATATTTTTCTTCAGATAGGGCCTAGAAAAAAAAGTTGTGAGTTTAGGGTAACCCGACCCTACCTAAATTTTTATGCCTACCCAAACTTTTTTTGCCTATTTTACAATAAGCACTGCTAAAGTCAGAAATGTTCCTCCATTACTACAATGTAAAAAAAAAAATATTAAAATTTTTTTTTCTTACCTACCCTCCCTAACGTTGAAAACCATGTTACCCCAAACACACAATTTATTTTCTTAGGCCTAATTATTAGGCATCAACATATTGCAAGCCTTCACTCAAATTACAATTTATGATACTTAACATTCTGGGTTGTTTTTCACATTTTTGTCAGATTTTTCAAATTTCTCTGTTTATATGAATTGGCATTTCAAAAAATTAACATTCTTTGCCTAAATTGACAAGATGAATATCTAATTTGGAGGACAAGAGTTCTAGGTTTAGGTATGAAACTGAGTTCATTTAAGAGCTAGTTCAGAAAAAAAGAAAATTAACTTTCAGTTTTTATTAGATAATTTTTTTTCATTTAAAAACCTCAATTTCAGGATTACCTTCATCTAATATGTATTTTAACCAACTCAAAATTTAAGAGGCAACTAATACACCATTATCATCAGCATCATAGCTGGGGTTATATTTNCCGCGTCACGCCCGTATTTTGGGCTAAGCGGTATTTTCAGTAAAGTATTATCGCTTCCAATCATGAACGATCCCCTTTAAGTTTCCCCCGCTTCACCCTCACTTATTTTATTTCACCGTCTTAAAAATGTCATTTTGTTTGCATCATACCAAAAGGATGTCCCTAAAACGTCTCGTTCGTGGACGAATCTGCTGGTGGATGAAAAGCTGTCACAGAAACACTAGCGCCATCTGTTGTCATAATTCAATCATACGCGTTTTTTTCCGCCACGTTTATTTTAAGCACATAAAAACAAAAATACAAAGACAAAAGTTAAAAGATAAAATATAAAAGTTAAAGAATGATGCACAATGAATACTTACATCAAACATTTCTCTTTCAAATTATAAAACATGAAATTTTTCGAAATTAACATGGTAGATATAATGTCGCGAAAGAAGAATTTAGAACTTAACGAACAAAGCATAGAAATGGGAACATTTAAAGAAAGAACATAAAATATAACAAATTGAGTTTTAGAAACAATAATATAAAATATATAAAACTGCAGAAGTCGGGATGAAATAGGAACATTTAAAGAAAGAATATAAAATATGATAAATTAATATCCTAGAATCTATAATATAAAATATAGAAAATGCAGAATTATGGATAAGGAAAGTGAAAACAATAAAAAGAGAAGATAAAATTTACAGCATAGAATTTCTCTGGTGGCGGAAATACCCCTCCATACAGAACCACCATCTTTATGTGGAATCAATATGCACACCTCAAACTAAACTTAAATAGCCCAAAATACAGCCCTACCGACTTTGAAAATAACTGCTGTAGTAAACTGCTAAAAGTATAAATAAAGACAGATAAAAAAAAGCTTTTAAACTACAGCTGATCTGCTTAATCTGGGACTAATATACATTGTACACTGTAACATTGATTTCAAACATTTACATTTCTTACAATTTCGGTGTTGCGGCAGATTTACCTGTAAATCGTCGTATTTTTTTGCATTTCTCTGTTGAAACATAGGACATTTTTAGTACATTTTACATCTACATTTTCATACCGATTTCAATACAAAATACATCATTTTATAGAAAAAAGATTGCTGCAAATCACACATGTAGTATAATTTTTGTAAAATAAATTTATTCTAAAGGACACAAATTTTACTCTAAACTTGAATAATTTTGGTTTTTTAGACAATGTTAGAAAATATATTTAATATATCGTGAAATTTTACACTTCGAGACATGTTTTTAGTACACTTTCTATTTTCCCAATAATATTTAATGCTTAGTATGAAATTTATATGATTGAAAAGATGAAACTTCGATGTGAATCATGATATACATGTACATGTATTTTTCTTTTAATTTAGTTGTAAAATACACAGGGAAAAGTTTAGTGTTAACTGTTTAAACTCAAAAATTTCTTTCTAAAAATTGAATGAGCGTGGTCACATCAGTCAAAATTTATCAGCACTGTTAAAAATTTTTACCATTTTACTGTATAAATTATATATGGCTATAAAGCCAATACAAAGAGCTTTATCCTAGTAAAATTTTGTAACAGTAGGATGGAATTTGACATGTAAACTAGCAAGTTAAAGTTAGCCAATTTTCTTTATTTTCATTATAGGAAAGTTCGCCGTGACGTCATAGACTTGAAAAGGTAAATTTGGTTGGCAAGAAATCCTGTTAATTAATAAGGGTCATAAAAATGTCATTTTCAATTCACTCGTACTAAATTGTTAATTGAGGTATCATGATAATTCTTTTTGATTGAAATTCTTGAATGTTTACACTTTTACAGGGTATCATTTTTTTAAATAAATTTATTTTAAATATCTATATAATTAGCGTTTTTGTAAAGTATATAAAATTCGGCAATATTTATACTTTTTAAAACTGCATAAATTTTTTTCTGCACAAAATTTTAAAAAAGTAAATCGGCAGAAAAATTATGAAAATCTTAAAATTTACTACGCAGTTTACAGATCCAAAATCGGATAAATAATGAAAAAATGACAACAGATAAAAAATTCTTTTACTTTGTTATAAAGTGGTCTTACTACGACTTTGCCAACCAAAAATGCTAATTTGCATATGTAAATTAGATTTTATGACATCACTAATGAGGTTCGCGAACCTTCCTATTCTGACGCTCATTAATGATAATAACTGTCATTTGTTTATTGGACAGTTTCTCGATAATTTTAGGACATCTTTACACAAGAAACCAACCCATGGTGCATTTATTACCCATTTTTAATTAGAATTTCACTGTTGTGTGAATGAAAATTTAATGTTCTAAATATGCGAAAAATCAGCTTTTCGGCAAAATTTTCAGAATAAATTTATTTTGAGTATATCAAAAGATACAGCCGAAAATCGTAGCTGGGACACCGCTTTTCATTCGATCAAACTGGTTTGTTAAATAGTTTCAAATCCCTGTTATATTAGTCCCAGATATCATGAATATTATGTTCTGTGTGCATATACATACATTGTATCTATGTGCCGAAGTCACCAGTCTGGGCAGTATATTTACCTTTGTTTTTCTGTGTTCGACCGATTTCTCTTTCGATCTCTTGAATTTTTTCAAGAATCCCCATCTTCAAATTTAATTTTTGTCGATATTGAAAACCGTTAAAGAATTGTTTTTCATGAAAATCGCCAAAAGAAAAAAATCGTGTGAAAACTACATGGAGGCTGACATATTGTTTTTCGGTACCCCTCTGCAAATTTTCACTTTAGACTTCAAGGTAAAATACAGTTACATTCCGAATAGAATTTGATGTTGTAATCAGAATGTCAGTAGTGATATAGCTGAGAACTAACAAAAACTTCACATTTTAAGTCCTTTAATGAAGATGAATTAGAAATTTTCCTACTTGAGAAGAGGTTTATTCAAAGCAATTAAGAGTAAGTAATTACAAAAGGTGTTTTCTAGATATTTTTTGATAACCTGAATGAACAAGGTTATGCAACTGGATAATTTACAGATTGCAGTGCATTGTGATATAAAGCTTGTTATGGGTAGTCCTTGTTAGAAAAGTAAAGAATGTAGAAAGGTCTAATGAATATTCAATCCCCTCTATCCTAATACAACAGATTTTTAATCTCCCAATTGCAATCGATCATTAATATTGTATATAGGCCTTTTCAAATAATCATTTGGTCCGCCCTTTGCAGGCTTTCGGTTTCGACATTTAAAGACAATTCTAATATGACAGCCTTCAATCGCTTAGTTCCAAACCTGTGGTAAAAATAATATTTACTTAGGCATGGACCATTTGATTTTCAGGGGGGCCTGGGATTTCACTAGAGCCGGGAAATTTTTTTTGCCTGCTTCGTGGGCCAGATTATTTTTTTTCCATATACACAATGCTAGAAAATTTTGTTGAGCCAGGCTTTTTTTCTAATGGACAGGATCAGGGCCAGATTATTTATTTTTTTCAATCCAGATGCTTGCCAGAGAATTTTTTTGGGGCAAAAGTCAGGGCCAGAATTTTTTTTTCTAAAAAATACCAGGCCCCCCCTGAAAATCAAATGGTCCATGCCTTATGGGTAACGTGATAAACAAATGATGGCACTTTCGATAACGTCATAGATAGTTTTTTACATCAGTTTTTGCATCGTCACAAACCGACTAACGGGCGTTTCATCCATGTGTACTAGGAGGAATTCTCCTAATTGTAACCTTGTGAGTGTCCTTTTAGAATCGAAATAATTAACAGTAGCTATATATTTATATTATTTTCACCACGGGCTGGCACTTTATGGTGTTATTTTACCCCTCGCTGGCAGCTCGGGGTAAAATATTCGCCATAAAGTGCCAGCCCGTGGTAAAAATAATATAAATATATGGCTACTGTTGATTATTTCTGAAATAAACAGTTCTGGTTTCAATCCAACACGGCAAGTTTTGTTCATCCTGAACACAGTTCATAAGACTGTTCATATTTAGATTACAATGTCAATGTTTACTGTGCTTTACTGCGACACTGCACTAAATGTTAAAATTAGAATGTATTCGGGGATTTTAAAAGTTGTGTATTGTAAGCTATCCGTACAAGTGATAACCCGAAGGGAAGAGTGTTTGTACCTCCATTGGATGGGAGAGTTCAAATCCAGGAAAAGATAACAACACTTTTTATACGACCGCAAAATTTTGCGGTCGTATATTGGTATGGTGTTGGCGTCATCGGCATCCGCGTCAGCATCTGTGGACAGCATAACTTTGCTTCTAGTGGACGGATCATTATGAAATTTTAGTATGATTTATCTTGGCACANGGGAAGAGTGTTTGTACCTCCATTGGATGGGAGAGTTCAAATCCAGGAAAAGATAACAACACTTTTTATACGACCGCAAAATTTTGCGGTCGTATATTGGTATGGTGTTGGCGTCGTTGGCGTCGGCGTCAGCGTCTGTGGACAGCGTAACTTTGCTTCTAGTGGACGGATCATTATGAAATTTTAGTATGATGTATCTTGGCACAGGCGTAAACAGAGGTTTTAATTTTTAGTTGGTGGCTCTGCCCGTTTTAGAAAAAGGGGCCAAGAAGGGGTGAAATTGGGTGTTTTCTTATTTTTGACTGTAGAATCTTTATTAATTATTGGATTTTGATGGGGTTTGTTTCAGTGTGCTCCTGAGGAATATGCCAACGGATTTCACGTAGCATGTACTGCTCACGAGATAAATGGGGCCCAACAGGGGCAAATCTCAAAAAAAAATTTTTTTTAAATTTTTAGTCCGATTTTGATGCAGTTTTTTTCAATGGATTCCTTGTGACAAATTATGATAGGTTCAGCTATTAGATTTTTTATAACTTGTTTCCTTTCCCAGCTATGAGGGGC
>MJUU01008326.1:231128-244210 GCA_002080025.1 Modiolus philippinarum
GTCTGCCATATGGCTTTTGACCTTGACCTCAATTTCATGGTCTAGTGAACAAAGTTGAGTGTTTCTGATTAGAATAGTTTCTTAATTACTGTAAGTGGAATGGTAATAATATTTGGCTTGTAGGTTGCTCTTGAGTAGTGCATGACTGTTTTAGCGACAAGCAGGGACGGGGGAGACATCTATTAGGGTCCACTCTTGTTGTATTGTATGTTCTACTACTGATTTCTGGTTATTTCTGTTTTTTTTTTGCGGGACTTCCTGTAACCAAATCACATCCCTGACTGATGATATGGTTGCAATCAGATATAATTCTTGTAATGGTGGGATTATACATACAAGTTTATTTTAGCTTGTGAGAATGATAGTAAATGTAAGAAACAAATCAATAAAAAGTGAAAAGGTTATTAGCTGTTAGTTTTGGTCACATGACACACAGCATGGACAGTATATAGCATGTTCTACACATGTTGCAAAAAATGGAAGTGTTAGGTGTTAAATGTAGTGAAAACATGAATTTTTTGTCGCATTTATCTCAGCTTGTAGGAGAGGGATTGATTTCAAAATTAGTATGCAGCCTTTATATGATACTTTTTATACGACCGCAAAAATTTTTGCGGTCGTATAATAGTATGGTGCTGTCGTCGTCGTTGTCGTCGTTGTCTGTAGACGCTTTTTTTTTTTTCTCAATAACTTTAGTTCCTGTTTGTCAATCCTTATGAAATTTTATCACAATGTTCCTTGGCACAAAAGGAAGTCTTGGATAAGTTTTGATCATTATGGCCCCACCCGTTTTTAAAAAAAGGGGCCAAAAAGGGTTAAATTGGATGTTTTCACATATTTGGCTGTAGAATCTTTATTATTTATTGGATTTTGATGGGATTTCTTTCAGGGTGCTCCTTAGGAAATTTCCAATCTGGATTATGCCAACGGATTTCACATTGCAAGTACCGTTCATGTGATAAAGGGGGCCAAAAGGGGGGAATTTCAAAATTTTAATTTTTTAATTTTTAGTCAGATTTTAATGCAGTTTTTTGCAATGGATACCTAATGAAAAATTAATATAGAGCTGTTTCTTCAGATTTTTGATAACTTGTTTCCTTTCTTAGCTATGACGGGCCAAGAGGGGCCAAAATTGCAAACAAGTAGATTACCTGAAATTTTTATCGGATTTCAATGGGATTTTTTTTTTTGGATTCCTCTCGTTGTAAGCTTTCAGTAGTATGCCAACAAATTTGGCATAGCTCTTACCGTTTCCGAGCTAAAAGGGGTCAAAGGGGCTGAAATTGCAATTTTTAAAAATATATAAAATCTTTTTTTTTCATCAGATTAAGATGGGATTTTATTTCTTTAGATTCCCTTTGTTGTAATCTTTTAGTAGTATTATAACCAATTTAGTACAGTTCTTACAGTTTCCGAGCTATAAGGAGTCAAAGGGGCCAAACATTGCCACATTTGCATATGGCTGGAACACTGTACATGCTCATTAGATGTAAAACTCCAAATAATCAATCCACCCATCTGTTGGGGGGAGGGGAAGTAATCTACAAATTTTGTGTATATAGATAATTCTTTGATGTGACTGTATAGCTGGTTACTTATTCATATTTTTTCTTTCTTTTTATCAGTTTTAAGGTACCAACATGTTTGTCAAATGGATGTCAATCCGCTGCTGCTCAAATTTATTCAAGCGTGCTCAAATGTTTCAAAAGACTTGCCCTACACAGTGTAAATTTCATAATTTATCAACAAGACAATGTAAACCTTTGTTAGATAAAGTTTTTAAAGGAAATACAATAGTGATATACAGACAGTATACTGAAGACCAGATAAAACGGAGTAAAAGTACATTGATGTACCTATCTGCCGTGGGAATATTTATGTTGGGTATGAGTTACGCTGCTGTCCCGTTATACAGAATATTTTGTCAAGTAAGTACAAATAAATTGATATAAAAAATCAAAATCTAAGTAGCATGCTCATTCCTTATATATTGGCTTGTAATCAAGCTGCATGAAAAAAGAAAAAACTCATACCTAAAACTGTAGGAGGAGTTATCTGGAAAAACAATAAACCCTTCAAGAAATATTTTTGGTCCAATATACAAATGTAGGGTACAGTAAACCAGTCATTTTACAGGATTAATGACATCCTACATTATATTGAATCTTTTACTGTCTGTAATTTAGTTAGTAGGATTATTGACTAGTACAGGAAAAATCCTGTATTAGCCTCACTTCTACAGTTTCTACAGTAAAAATGGTCCACTCATTATATTGTGATTCCTTATCATTAACACAAATTTTATGGCAATAGTAAAAAAAATCATGATAATGTTTGAATTTACAATTTGCTGTACATTTTCATTAATTTGTAGGCAACAGGTCGTGGTGGCACTGCGGTCAGATGGGATGATGTTCATAAAATTGAGACAATGGAACCTGTGAAAAATAGACAGATTACAATTCAATTTAATGCAGACAGAGCATCAAACATGAGATGGCAGTTCAGACCACAGCAATATGAAATTAAGGTAAAATCATGTTAAAAATGTGCATTTTAACTATGTTAACTTTGGTTCAAACATGAGATGGCTGTTCAGAACAAAACAATTCGAAATATCATATTACCGAAGTTAATGAAATAAAGGTAATGTTTATGCTTATTACCATGATAGTGGTGTACGTGCAAACATTGGATTGTAGTAAAAGTTTCATAGTGCAGGGTGTTTTTCATGCCAACGGAGTATTAAGCATAAGATGATAGTTCAGAAACTACAGCAATAAGACAAAAGTAATGTACAAACAAATATTCAAGTTCATACCACCACTGTAATATGATAAAAGTATGTTTCATCATGTTCATACCACATTCAATCCCCAGATCACACTTCAGACCACAGTTGTATGACCCGTCACCCGAATTAAATTTTCATTCTAGAAAAGCTTCAAACTAATTTTAGAGTTCTGATCACAGCAATTTAAAGGAGAGATATTGATCATGCTAACAAAGCTTTAAACATTAGATAGCAGTTCAAACCAGAGCAATAGATCTTAAATTGAGGTAGATCGACACTAATACATGGCGCATTCGATTAGGGCATTTGCAAAAAGAGTCGAATGCGGAATTGACTCGATTTTCAAGACGGAATATTCCTTACGGTATTTGGCCTTTTTATTGTGACATCATAATAGATTGACATACACTTTCCGGTGAATTAGCTCCCTTTTCCTGTAGATATTTTCTATTTCCTGAACTAAATAAAATATTTCTCTTAATCAAACGGTGACATATAGATTTTTTCAGCTCAACATGCAGGGATGACGCTACTATATAATTTAGGGCCGCCCCGTGGCCCTATTCAACTCTTGGCGGCCCCATTCCCCAAACAAGAAAATTCCCAATCGCGGCAACGATGTTTACAAAATCAGGATTTTTTTTATTTCCATCTCCGATGAATTTTTCGTTCTGATCCGTGTCGCCTTTTGTTAGAACCGGAAATTACTCAAAACATCACAGTAACGTCCAGAATAGACCGAATTCTTCTGCCTCTATGGTGCAAATATTACCTATTTATCGTTTATCTTTTCTATTTGGACTTTTATTTTTATTTTCTAATTTTTGACCATGGGGCAACAGCAAAAATTAAAAAATAAAAATAAAAGTCCAAATAGAAAAGATAAACGATAAATAGGTAATATTTGCACAATAGAGGCAGAAGAATTCGGTTTACGTCCAGAAGTAACTAAATAATGCAATTTACGCTGTTTACGACCACTCTGAAGATGAACAAAACATATGAAAACGCAAATGTTCATAGGAGAACATCTTGATAGTCAGAATGCGTGTAAAGTGAATTGAAATCGTGTTGTTATCGTTCATTGTCGTGTCTAAAATGCGATACTTTCATCCATGACTTTTGTAATACGTGGTAATGTGCAAATGCTCTCATTGCCAAAGATACGGTTTGCATTGAAATAAATATTGAATAGTTATGACTTGAAATCAGAGTTTCTGAAACTGGGACTTTTAACTGGCTGAGAATTTGGAACTGCACTTCATATTGGGGTGCTTTCATTTTTACTAGTTAAAACGAAATGTGGAAATAATACAGTATGATTAATGAATGAATGCATAGTCATTTCATGAAATGAGTTATACAAATGTATATATCGTTGGGTATGAAGGGTTTGATTTTGGTGATAATATTGAAATGTGTAAGTCATCTTTATTTGCAGACAACCAAAGAATTTCTGACAGAATGTTGATTTGGTTTCATATAGGAAAAGAGCAGTACTTCTTTCGTTGATGACCAGCTTGATAAAATTCAAATCTGGTGTAATTTGAAAAACTATATAAAATATAGTCTTAATGTCTGAAAAAATGTATAAAATATAGTCTTAATGGCTTTGGTGTAATGATACTTTCCATTCTTCAAACTGTTGTTGTGTGTACTTACACATATTCTTGGTTTATACAAATATATGTTGCAGTATTTGATATATTTTCATTTTTCCCAATTTAAGTTGTCGCGATGCAAAATTCCCAATTTGTTGGACAGGGGACCCATTTGAAAAGAGCTAAAATCATCCCTGACATGTAACTAAAGTATATATCTCTGAAATATCAAAAAATAAAAAAAATCTATCTGATATTTATTTCATATGAAAGCTAAATAATTAGCATGTTGTCACAGTTCCCTCTTTGTAAATATTGCTGAAAAATACTGAATTTGGCCTGATTTTCAAATCCTGATAACAGGAAAAGATGATCGGTGACATATCATTTTTATTTTATTTTTTGAACAAATTGACTAAGATCTACTAAATATCTCAAAATGAAAAATTCTGTCTGATATTTTTATTAGGATCGATGTACCTTAAGCTAACAAAGTTTCATACTGGCAGTGGTTTCAGATCACTACAACATGAAATAGAGGTACTGTTCATGCCAACAAAGTGAAGGCAATTCAGACTATAGGAATATGACACCATGCATTGTTAATCATTTAGTACTATTTCAATTGGTTATTCCAAAGAATTTAGGAAAACTTCACCTCCTGAACCAATGCAACTGACCATGTGCCAAAAAAACCACCCAAATTAAATGTGCCGATCTGCTATTGTTAATTAAAATCATTGCAGTTAATTATAAATCAAACTTGCATCATCAATAATCTAAACTCTTTACCCATTTGTTTTACAGGTAGTACCAGGTGAAACAGCTTTAGCTTTCTATAAAGCTAAAAATCCAACAGATAAACCTATAATTGGTATATCTACATATAATATACTTCCTTTTGAAGCTGGGTTATACTTTAATAAAATACAGGTAAATGTACTTTATAAAGCTGTTAGTTCAAAAATAATGGCATTAGTTTTATTTACAGTCAAACCTGTCTTATGTGACCTCTCAAGGAAACTCTAAAAAGGAGTAACAAAAGACGGGTTAAATCAATGTGAAAATCACTACATTGGGATAAAGAAAACTTGGTCATATAGGACAGGAGGTCTCTTAATACCAGTGGCCACTAAGGCAGGATTGTCTATTCTAGATGTACTATGACATTTATATATTGTTTGTAGTATTTGTACATCTGTTGTTTGGTTTATTGAAAACAATTCATCGTGTGACACCAGGAATTTATAGTAGAATTGTGATTTGAAATGTTGCCTGCTAAAATCTGATGTCTTAGGATTGTTATGTTCAAATTTTTTATGCCCCTGCAACAAAAAGTCAGGTGGCATATTGTTTCACACCTGTGAGTGCATCCTTTCATCTATTGGTCCAGTCTATCCACCAGCAAAGGGGTATATGGTTTGTCTGGGAAATTCTCTTCAGTTTTATGGTAGAAAGTTTTTATTAGCCAGATCATTTGTACATATATTGAAGATGTGCCTTTCATTATTGCTTTTGATTTTGGTGTATTTTTCTGAAAGATAGACATTGTTGAACTTAGTCATTTTTAATTGAATTTGACATAGACATGATAGAGGGTACACAGTTTTTCAGGGCAACTCTTTACAATTTTTATAAAAGGACATTTTTATTATTTTTCACTTCATTTGTTCATATAATGGATATGTTCTTTTTGCTTTTGATTTTGGATTTGGCGCATTTTTCTGAAAAAAAAACATACATTTTTGAACTTGGTCATTTTTATCTCACCTGGATAGTGTTGCTGAGCTATTACCATCACTTGGTGCCTGTCCTTAAGCTTTTCACATTTTCATCAACTCAGTTGAAACTTCTTAAGCAAACTCAACCGCACCTTAAAGAAATGATGTATGGAAGATTTTAATTTAAATATATTTTATTCAGATAACATGAATAGGATCGGATAGCAGGCCGAAACCTATATACATCCTCTCCTTACAAAGGCAACATAACAATACAGGTCAATGTACAGTCAAAGGGACATAATTCAAAATAATTTGCACATTAGAAATATTAGAAATACATTGTTATAATATTTTTTTAACCCTTCATAAAAGTTTATTTGATAGAATAGATAAATTGTGAACTTATTAGTATAATTGATCTTTAAACTATTTGATACTTATATATTATATATGGAAGATTGTTTACAAAGATTGCTAATTTCATTCAAATTCAACAGAAAACATGGGTGCTAGCACAAAACTTATATTTAACATTAGACCCTATGGGAAAAACATCATCTTCATCAAATCCTCAGAAACAACTGAGGCAAATTCAACCAAACTTTACAGGAATGATGTACGGAATGCCTGTTAAATAGATTGGTAATTTTTTTCCAATTCGACAAAAAACATAGCTGCCAGCACATAAAATAGTTTAATAGTCCTATAGGAAAATCATAATTAGATTATCTCCTCTGATACCCCTGGTGCAAATTCAATCAAACTTTATAGGAATGTTGTATGGTAAGTTCTTCACAACAACTGCTCATTTAGATTTGATCTGGCAAAAAACATGGCAGCCAATGCAAAACTAAGTTAAGTTTTGGAATCTATGTGAAAACATCTTTTTCATCATGATAATCTGCTCTGAAACCACTGGAGCAACTCTTAGTGGTGGATTAATGATATGTGGTATATAGGTTGCTCTTTTGAAGTGCATGACAGTCTGTCACATGGTTTTTGTCTCGCTAGGGATGAAATTGCTGAAAACGAGACATAGGTATTACCCCGGTACTCTCTGGAATAACTTTGAAAGTATATCACTTATGTACAAGATCTTACGTCAACAGGTAGCTGATGGTTAGAGCTTTCCAGCATCCCATGTTTCAGATGAATTTGACCTTGTCTTCAGGGTTCAATGACTCCATGAAAATTGCCACATAGTTTCACATTCAAGTCCTTTTCTCAGGATTTTTGATGCATAGATCCATTATATTTAGTGTATTGATGTATCTTAGTGGGTACATACAGTGCACACAGAGTGTTTTAGTTTCAAAGCACCCTGGTCTGACATGAGTGAAAACACTGACAATTGCTGGTAAAATGTCAGTGTTTATACTGACATTTATGACTTGTCAATATATGTGATTATTTCTATGTAATAAACAACAGGAAATTTGCTAGTGTTTTCAGACATTGCTGTTGTTTACACTGTGAAATATGTCAAACCTCAGTGTTTTGTAACTGAAACACTCTGTGTGTACTGTAACAGTCTGCCACCTGTCAAGTGATATCAATCTCATTTGCAGGGTTCAGTGACTTTGTAAGTATTGTGACATAGTTTTACATTCAAGTCAATTTCTGAACCATTGTAATGTAGAGAGATACCATATTTGTGGTAATGCTTCATCTTAATGAGTACATTCCAGTCTGATACTTGTCTTGTAAACTTGACCTCAATTTCATGGTACAGCAGCTTTGTTATTTTTTCACATTCCTGTCCATTTCTCAGCAATTAAAGAACCTAGACTCTCCATATTAGGTTTATTGTTACATATAAATGAGTAAATGCCTGTATGACACCAGTCAGGTAACCTTGACCTTATTTTCATGGTCCAATGACTTTATCGATTTTTTCTTACATTCATGTCCTTGACTTAGTAATAGTAACACCCGTACTCTCCATATGCAGTTTATTGTTACACCGTAGTAGGTACATGCCAGTCTGACACCTGTCAAGTTACCTTTAATACCTTGATTTCATGGTCCAGTGATTTTGTTATTTCTTTGCATTCATTTTAATTTCTCAGCATTTGTAACATCTATGGTCTCCATAGTAGGTCTGTTGTTTCATCTTGGTGGGTAAAATGTCAGTCTGACACCCGTAAAAAAAACCTTGACCTTAATTTCATGGTCCAGTGATTTTGTCTGTTTGTTTTTTTTTTACATTCATGTCAGTCAATTTCTCACCAATTGTAATACCTAAGGTCTCCATAAGGGTTTATTCTAACATCGTAGTGGGTACATGTCAGTCTGTCACCTGTCATGTAACCTTGACCTTAATTTCATTATTCATTGCTATTGTAGGTTTTTACATTCATGTTCACCCTTTACATTTGTTGCAACAATACTTAAACATATGGTCAGTTGTTAATTCTAAGGATGATGTCGGCCTAATGCTTGGCATGTTACCTTGACTTCAATATTGTGGTTCAATGACTTAAATAATTTTTAAGTTTGTCAGATACTTTAAGTAGAATTGGGAAATAATTTTCTTGACCTTCTGTATTAGGTTCATCATGTGTAGACGATAATGTTTATATTCTGGTGAGAAGTATCTGTGTCTACAGTTGTTGTCCATGGACTTAATTTCACGGTCTAGTTGATCATTAACTCTTTTACAAACTTGATCAGCCTGTTTTATACTAGTGGCATTCTAAATTTAGAACCTTGAAAAATGTGATTGACAAGTACACATCTCATCCAAGATGTCAGCCAGTGAGAAACTCTTACCTCAATCATTTACATGTGACAAACATATCATGGCATTTTGTACAGTGTATTGTCAACTCCAGACCTGTCAAGTCTCTTTGGGCCTTAGTTTCACGATTTCATCCCCAAATCACAATCTCATGTTCATCCCTTTCAATGTCACCCTTTTAATATATTTTGAGAAATATATATTTCAAATAGAAAAACGATCTTTTCATGGTAAGAAAAACCAGAAATTCGGGGTTGTTTTGTGTATTCTTTCATACAAGTGGTACTGTTTGATAAATTTTTACTACCGGGTAATTAAATGCGATTTTCATTTTAGGTCACAGATATGGTATCAGATTTCATTTTCTTTTTTTCTTTTTATCAAAAAATTTAGTCTCAAATTCTTTGCTATGACCACCTGACATGCTCTGAGAATGCATCATTTTGCGTCTGCGAAAAAAATCTTGCGGGCAAACCCATAGAGTGAGTCTCACTCCGGGAACCAAAACCCCCTTGACAGCCCTGCAACTCCAAGCAGTTATTTCACAACTATTTCACAATGATGATGATGTACACACTGACTTTTAAAGGTCCAACCTTGTTACTTTATTGAAATCTTAAACATCTCTGAAACCAGAGCATTCTAATGAACTAGATTCTGTACAAGGTTCCATGTCAGCTAGTTATACAGAACAAATTAACAAAAAAATCTAGATAACTCTTGATTTCATACCATTCATTTGTAATATGAATAGATTTCTTTTGCTTGACATCAGAAATTACTGCAGGGTACTATTAAATGATTGTAAAACCAATTTGTAAAAAAAAAATGACATTTGATGAGAAATTATGATAGATAATATTAATGTTACATATATATATAGGTTTACAGAGAGGATTAAAATCAATATATACTTTATCATTATTTTGTTTTCATAGCATCTCGTGTGGCATTTTTCACTGATTCACTAATATAAAATGTCAAAAATTTATTAAAAATGTAATTTATAGGACTAAAATGTTCACATTGTATTTATCCATAGTGACCAAAGAAATATCTATTGGGGAAACTAATGTCATTAAATCAATTGCTTCAGATTTTTTTATTTTAATAATAATTTGTTGATGCCTCTGATAAATTTGATTTTAAGATTTGCTTTTGCCCCCCAAAAAATGTAAGAGGTGTATATGACAGTCTACTATATAACTTTTAACCATTACCTAAATTTCTTAATCTAGTAAAATATTTAGTTTACAGCAACTTTGATTGGTTGGTCTATTAAGGTCCACACACTATAGCTGTTACAAAGGATGCATGGAATGTAAATGTCCTCTTCTTGTCTTTAAGTTGTCTTTTTTTGCCCTCAATCGGAATTTGAGGCTTTGGGGCAAAATGTTTTTATCTATAGCTTAGACAGGAAGGACATATATGAGGGTATATACTCGTTTCAATAAGCCCACAAATCTGCTCTTAAAAAAACAGCTCATATACACACAAGACATATGACAAATTTGAAAATAATCTGTTTTGTCCAGATCATGGATCTTAAATGGGAAGTATCTACCATTTTGACAATTTTTTTTAAAATGTTCTGTTTTGTCCTAAAACATTTACAATGCAGCAATAAACTAGAACCATTGCAGTTAAGAAAGTTGATTTTGACCAAAATCATTAATTTTAGGTAAAACAACAACATCTGTAATTTTTGTCTGGGCAAGCTTATACTTTCAATTATTGTTATATTTGCAGTGTTTCTGTTTTGAAGAACAAAGATTAAACCCACATGAAGAAGTAAGTAATTTTAGTATTTAATGCTGCCTCATGGCCTCATACCCCTTCTTGCAGCCACATTTCCAATGATCCAATCAAAGAAAAATTCAAATCCAAATAGTTTATCTTTCTGTCACTATGTTCCTATATATGTTTTGTACACTATGTCATACTTCTAAAGGTAGTTGGAAGGGGGAGGCATGGAGTGGGATACAAATTAATTAGATGATATGGATGAAATATGGAAGATTGAATTCTGAGTAACTGTAACTAAATATAAGGACTTCATTTATTAGCACATTGGAGATAGAAGATTGAGATAATTTAGATTTATCAAAACTAACTAACACAAAATATGCCACAATATTCTAATGGGATAAACTACAGTAAATGGTCAATATTTCTTAACATTTTAAAAGTTTCATGTTGGACATTAAAAGGGTATGAGAAAATTTACATGAGTCTATATCCCAGTGAAGGGGATGGACAGGGTAAGGGGAAGTCTGGAGAAAGGGGGCCAGAGAAAGTAGGGAGTGGCATGCAGGAGAACAGAGAAAGGAAATAAAGACAAATAAGGAAGAAGGGAGTAAAGGAAATGAAAGAGAGACGGGGAGAAAGTCACTGGAGGAAAAAGAAAAGGGAAGAGATGAAGGAAAGAGGGGGCTGGAGAAAGGAGCAAAGGTGCTCCTCCAGTGAGCTCATCAGAAAAACAACAGAACAACATTTACATGAGGGCTTTCCTATGTATTTTATTTTCAAATCTGATTTAGTCAATGTAAAATTCCAAATTTCACTGAAAGGACTGGGAGACCTATTCATATAAAAAATATGATTATCCCTGTGGGTTTATTTGATAATTTTTTTTATCCACTCCCCCAAGGGAGTTTTAGAGTTGATAAAATATCTGTCACAGAGTCTGTCCGTTAGTCCCACCTGAGGTTAAAGTTTGCATTAAGGTTCATATTGAGAAAAGACATGTGGCACATCAATTAACTTCGGTCAGTGGATGCATCTTGGAGAGTGATCGGATGATAATTGGCTCATTCTGACCTACATTTTATGCTTCAATTATTTTAGGTCATAGTTAACATAGTTACACAGTTGTATTACATCACCTCAAGATTTGCATGAAGTATTTTGGTTGCTTCATGGAGTTTAGAAGGGGAAATAATTAGTCTTTGAATATTTTCTGGAAAAAAGAGGGAGGTATATTATTGTGTCCATACTTGTTATGTTGTATTGTGTCCACATTTGTACTGTGTGTACAATTGTATTGTGTCCACACACACTTAAACTGCACTTGCCATATTGATTCAGGGTTCAATGAGCGAGTGGTATATCTTGCTGTCATTCGGCAACAGCTCTAGTTTGCATTTAGGCTCATATCTGAGAAACTGCTTGTGGCATCTTTGGTCATTGGATGCATCTTGGAGAGTAATGCTTCTTCAGATGATAATTGGGTCACCCTGACCTACATTTTATGCTTCAATGACTCAGGTTATAGTTTGTGTTGAGGTTCATATCTGAGATACTACATGTGGCATATCAATCATCTTTGGTCAGTGGATGTGTCTTGGAGAGTGATGCTGCTTCAGATGATAATTGGGTCACTCTGACTTACATTTTATGTTTCATTGACTTGGGCTATAGTTTGCATTCAGATTCATATCTGTGATACTACATGTGGCACATCAGTAATTTCAGGTCAGTGGATGGGTGATGCTACTTCAGATGACCTACATTTCATGCTTCAATGACTCTGGTTATATTTTGTTTTAAGATTCCCATCTGAGAAACTACATGATGTGGCATATCAATCATCTTTGGTCAGTGAATGCATCTTGGAGAGCGCTCTGCTACAGATGATAATTGGGACACTCTAACCTACATTTTATGCATCAATGACTCTGGTTAAAGTTTGCGTTAAGGTTTTTATTTGAGATACTACATGTGGTACATCAGTCATTTTTTGTCAGTGTTTATAATCATGGAGAGTCTTGTAGCTCCAGGGGATAATTTAGTTACTCTGACATCATTGTGAATCAATATTTTGAAACTTTTAACTGAATTTGAAAATTTAATTGCTGCAGGCAAGGGAATAAGTTGTTGTTTCTTACTGTTCCAATCTTGTTTTTTTTTCTTTACTTTATTTTTGGATATGCTTAAGAATTGATTTGTCTGATATTCCATTTTTAGCTCACCTGACCCGAAGGGTCAGTGTGAGCTATTGCCATCACTTGGCGTCCGTCGTCCGTCGTCCGTCCGTCGTCCGTCCGTCCGTCCGTCCGTCCGTTAAACTTTTCACATATTCATCTTCTCCTCTGAAACCACTGAAGCAAATTCAACCAAACTTTACAGGAATGATATATGGAAGGTCCTTTACAAAGATTGCTCATTTCGTTCCGATCCGATAAAAAACATGGCCGCCAGCGCGGAACTTAGGTTTAACATTG
>MJUU01008326.1:264175-274219 GCA_002080025.1 Modiolus philippinarum
AACTTTCCTTGATTTATTGATATATCAAGATCAAGAAAAGGTGCTATTGGATTTATTTAAAGTAAGTTCTGCAGGATAAATTTCATCTGTAAATTTAGAAAATTCAGGATTATTCAAAGCCAAAATATCGTCCAAATATCTCTATGTATTGTTAGATTTATCCGCTAAATGCTGTTTAGAAGGGTCTTTTTGAATTTTTGCCATGAATTGTGACTCGTAGCAATAGTATCATTCCAATCTGTCGATGTCTTTTCTGATTCGGGCTACCCCATTGCTTCTCGAAGATAGGCGTTTCTTGGTTTCAGATGTATTGACCGTCTGTCCGTTTGTTCGTGGAAATTTTTTGTATGGAGATAATCTGACACCATCTTCAGAGGAGGAGGCCTTCATCTTCAGAATATGTTTTTGAAATATTTCATTCAATGCATAGATACCCTGGAGTCACACATACTCATTTAGTACAAGTGCATTAATTTTCGCCTGCACAAGATCACATTACTACAATGAAAGTCCCGTATTGCCATGATTTTTTCATTACACCTTTTCTTTACTTTTCAGGTAGATATGCCTGTTTTTTTCTACATAGATCCAGACTTTATGAACGATCCAGCCATGGAAAAGGTGGACAATATAGTACTGTCTTATACATTTTTCGAGGCAAAAGAAGGATTGATCTTACCATATCCAGGATACCCTCAACAATAGTCAATTCTGCTATGATTTTAAATTATCAAAATATTTTGCTATTGGAAGATCTGTAAATAAATCATGGATTCTTAGAACGCCAAGTACGACATCCAATATTTGAATAGTGACATGTGCTCATTATTACAAATCAACATAATGGAAACGTGGAAATGATGTTATACTAGTGTGATATAAATTCTTAATCTAATGTCACTCAGTTGTGGCTTACTTTTATATTGAACTATGAATATATTATTTATTTAAATGTTCTGTTAATTCATCACATTACACATTAATTCTACCAGTTCACATTAAGTAAGCCTCTGTAATGGGTTTAAGTGCCTTCATTTCTTCAGGATGTCCATAAAGACCCGAGCCATAAATAGGCAATAATATACTCATTGTTGGTTTGTCCCTGGGTGTTCTTTTAATATAGTTAAATGATGTAGAAATTGCCATTTATTGTGATACCCTTCTGTGACAGGTAGACATTTAGTGGTAGGGTGTTCAAAATTTGTTATGCGACTCCCTTATCATGAGAGCTTTCTTGTAGTACCATACTTGAGACATTTTGACATTGACCTTGCCTTTTGGATAGGAGTTAGAAAACTTGAACCTTGCTTCTAGAAGTTAGTTGTTTAGTGATTGGGCTTTTATATGTGGTATGTGACGTCCCTATGATGAGAGCACCTTGACCTTGACTTAAAGGTAATTTTCTAAAACTTTGACCTGCTTCTAAAATTCAGTTGTTATGTGGAGGATGTTCATATTTGGTATGCGACTTTCTTGTGATGAAATCTTTCTGATGGCACCATATTTGTAGACATTTTGACCTTGAACTTGCCCTTGGGGTAACTGGAAAAAAAATTCGTCTTGCTTCTAAAATAAAGTTGTTTAGTGCCATGTGAGCTGTTGCCGAAACTTGGCGTCCTCAGGGTCCGTCGTTCATCCATCGTCATAAACTTGTTCAAAAATCCCTTCTAAAACCACTGAGCCAATTTTATCCAAACTTGGCCTGAATCATAACCAGGATATCTAGATTCAAAATTGTGTCCAAGGGCCTAACAACATTGGATAAATTGCTAACATATAACCCTTTATGGGAAGTGCTTTAAAGGATCTTCTCCTTTGACACATTGGGCCATATTACATTGAGGTCTATTACAGCTATAGACAACATTGTTACACATAAATAAAGGGCTACGCCGAGCGCAGCATGATACGACTACAGCATGTCGACCACTGAAATTTAAACAAGTGTAATTTAAAAGTAAATGTTGACACAGTAATTAGTTGGACAGAAACTAGAGAACATAAATATCAGCACATATAATCCCTTAATAGCTCAGAAACTATAAGGGTTACACTATATCTGTTGACATACTACAAGATGAATTCAAAGAAATAAATTCCATTGAAATCCAAAAATAAAGATTTTACATATTTTCAAAAATTGCAATTTTGGCCCCTTTGATCCCTTATAGTTCGGAAACAGTAAGACCTACACCAAATCTATTGACATCCTGCCTAAAGCTTACAACAAGAGGAATCTGAAGAAAAAAATCCATAGAGATAGATTAAAAATAAAGATTTTGCATACATGTATTAGGAAAAATTGCAATTTCGGCCCCTTTGACCCTTTAAAGCTCAGAATCCATAGAGATCTGCAAAATACGTTGGCATGCATACCACTGAAGGCTTAAAACATGAGGAATACAAGAAAAAAATCCCATCAAAATTGGATGAAAAATTAAGATTTTACACATTTTGAAAAATTGCAATTCTAGCCCCTTTGACCCCCTTATAGCTATTAAACCATAAGAGTAACAAAAAATTCATTGCAATAGATCTAAATGCTTACAACAAGAGGAATCTAAGGAAAAAATCCCATCGAAATCCGAAGAAAAATAAATTTTTTTAGGTAATCTGCAAATTTGCAATTTTGGCCCTGTTTGTCCCTTTATAGCTCCTGAAGGAAAAGTTATCAAAAATCCAATATTGAGGGATATGTTTACTTTTTATAAAGAATCCACTGTAAAAAATGCATCAAAATTGGACTAGAAATAAAAAAAATAAAATTTTTGAGATTCGCCCCTTTTGGGCTCCATTTATTTAATGAACGGTACATGTGATGTGAAATCCGTTGCATACTATTGATTGGAAATTACCTCAGGAGTAAACTGAAACAAACCCCATCAAAATCCAATAAATAATGAAAAAAAAATCTACAGCCAAATATCTTAAAACACTCAATTTTGCCCTTTTTGGCCCCTTTTTAGCTCGCCGGGACGAATGTCCGGAGAGCTATTGTCATCACCCCGGCGTCGGCGTCAGCAAAACTTTAACCTGGCTTGTGGAATGAAGACCTGAAGAACTAGGATGTTGATATTTGGTATGTGACATCCCTTGCCCTTAGGACAATTTTTAAAAAACTTTAACCTTGCCTCTAGAAGGTAGGCTTTTAGTGATAGGGTGTTCATATTTGGTATGTAACTTCCTTATGATGAGACCTTTCTAGATGTACAATATTTGTAGACATTTTGACCTTGACCTTGCCCTTCGGGCAATTTAAAAAAAAAACTTTAACATTGCCTCTAGAAGGTAGGCTTTTAGTGATAGGGTGTTCATATTTGGTATGTAACTTCCTTATGATGAGAACTTTCTTGTTGTACCATATTTGTAGACATTTTGACCTTGACCTTAGGGCAATTTTTGAAAAACTTTAACCTTGCTTCTAGAAGGTAGGCTTTTAGTGGTAGGGTGTTCATATTTGGTATGTAACTTCCTTATGATGAGACCTTTCTAGATGTACCATATTTGTAGACATTTTGACCTTGACCCTGCCCTTAGGGCAATTTAAAAAAAAAAACTTTAACCTTGCCTTTAGAAGGTAGGCTTTTAGTGGAGGATGTTCATATTTGGTATACAACTCCCTGAGGGCTTTCTTCTGGTACCATACTTATAGATATTTTGACCTTGACCTCGCCCTGAAGGCAATTTGTAAAAAAAAAAATTAACATTGCCTCTAGAAGGTAGGTCTTTAGTGGTAGGGTGTTTACATTATGTATGTAACTTCTTTATTGTGAGAGCTTTCTTGTGATACCATATTTGTAGACTTTTGACCTTGCCCTGGGGGCAATTTTTTAAGAACTTTAAACTTTGCTTCTAGAATTAAGTTGCTTAGTGGTAGGGTGTTCATATTTAGTATGTGACGTTCTTTTGATGAGAGCTTTCTAATGGTACCATATTTGTAGACATTTTGACCTTGACCTTGCCCTTGCCCTGAGGGCAATTTTTAAAAACTTTTAACTTTGCTTCTAGAATTAAGTTGTTAAATGATAGGGTGTTTATATTTGATAAGTAACTTTTTGTGAAGAAAGCTTTTTATTACTTTCGAATTTATTGTGCATTGAGGTTACTGGAATCCCCGGCGAGCTATGTTGTCTTCTGACAACTCTTGTTTAAAATCGGGAGGGGACAAATTTACCAAAACAAGTCCCAGCATTCGTTTTGTGCCAAGGAACATTGTGTAAGAATTTCATAAGGATTAATCAAACAAAACATAAGTTATTGACCAAAAACAAAGTGTCTACAGACAACGACGACAGCGCCATACCATTATACGACCCCAAAATTTTTTGCGGTCGTATAAAAAATAACTGACTCTTACTGTTCCAAAGTCCCTGATCAGCCAACTGTCTTTGTTACTTGAAAAATCAGTTCGCTTTTATGTTGTTATTGGAAACCCCCTGCCCCCAATATAATGGGATTCCCATCCACTTTTCCAAAAGTTGTATAGTTTCATGTCTTTTATCGTCGAAAGTTTGTTTTGCATTTGCCCACCATTACATCTTTATTAATGCAATACACCCTTTAGGGTCAAGCATACAATACACAAGTACACAATATTTAGAACAACTGAAGAGAGTATATCAGTTATGGGGCCAGAATCGAACAAACAGATAGGGCTGTTGATGCCTATGGCATATGGAATTACTGATAAGAAGTATATTGCTAGTAATATGATAACATAATAACGGTTTGTTTTGATGATAATAAGGGCCGCCCTATAGTAATCACTCCGTCCGTCCGTCCGTCTGTCCGTGCGTCCGTCCGTAACAAGTCGTGTCCGGGCTATAACTTTTTGTCTTTTGAGATATGCTTTTGATATTTTGTATGTAGATAGATCACTTCAAGACGATGTGTCATGAACAATGATTGGTGACCTTTGACCTTGACCTTTGTTGTCAAGGTCAGATTTTTGCTTTTATAATGACAAGTCGTGTCCGGGCTATACTTTTTTGTCTTTTGAGATAGGCTTTTGATATTTTGCATGTAGACAGATCACTTCAAGACGATTTTTCATGAGCAATGATTGGTGACCTTTGACCTTGACCTTTGTCATCAAGGTCAGATTTTTGCTTTTATGATGACAAGAGTTGTGTCCGGGTATAACTTTTTTGTCTTTTGAGATAGGCTTTTGATATTTTGCATGTAGATAGATCACTTCAAGATGATGTGTCATGAACCATGATTGGTGACCTTTGACATTGACCTTTGTCTTCAAGGTCAGATTATTGCTTACATTCTGTTGATATCTTGATAATATGATTGTGTCCATACGTGTGTAGTGTCCACACTTGTAGTGTGTCCACACCTGTGTTGTGTCCACACACACTTAAATTTGCACTTATATTACAGCGGGGCCCACAGAGATGGCTGCAATCTCTCCGATGTCTAGTTATAATTGCTAATGCAACGTCCAATTTCATTGGTCAACGTCATGAACAACAAAAAAGTTATTTCTCGATAAACTTTTCTTGCCCTTTAATACACTACGACGTTAAATAGTGCAGTATATGGTGACGTAAAAATCAGTGAAAACATTGTTCAAAGTTCAAAGGATTGGAATTATAAGAAATAAAAGTAATTTTGGGGGAGTTTATGGATGTGTAAACGCGGCCTTTCACTCACAAACTCTACATAAAGTCCTTCGGACCTTATTTAGTTTGTGAGTTAGTCGGCCGCGTTTACACATCGATAAACTCCTCCAAAATGACTTATTCCTATAGTAATTTTGACTTGCTCCCTTTGTTAGAAAAGCAAAAATCATGGTGTTTAGGTCGGACCATTATTCTGTCAGATATATACATTTTGTATTTATTAATTGTAAGATTGAATGTTCTATTCATTAACTTTCTGGTCCAGATTGTTGTAGAAAGAAAGGCAATTCAATTGCCTAAATATAAGTTCCATATTTGGTCCTCGTCGTCGTCGTCGTTGTCTGTAGACACTTTTGTTTTTGGTCAATAACTTAAGTTCTGTTTAATCAATCCTTATGAACTTTTAACACAATGTTCCTTGGCACAACACGAAGGCTGGGAGGTGTTTTGGGTTATTTGGCCCCTCAAGATTTTAATAAGGGGCCAAAAAGGGCAAAATTTGGTGTTTTAAGATATTTGGCTGTAGATTTTTTTATTATTTATTGGATTTTGATGGGGTTTCTTTCAGTTTACTCCTGAGGTAATTTCCAATCAATAGTATGCCAACGGATTTCACGTCACATGTACCCTTCATTAAATAAATGCTAAAATACGAATCCCTGATTTTTATACGACTGCAAAAAAAAATTTGAGGTATATTGGTATGATACTGGCGGTGTGTGTGGCGTCTGTAGACTCTTCGTTTTCGTGCGATAACTTCAGGTCTGGTTGAACAATCCTTATGAAATTTTAACACAATGTTCCTTGTCATTAAAGGAAGGATGGGATTGGTTTTGGGTATTGTGGCCCTGCCGGTTATTTAAAAAGTGCCAAAAAGGGCAAAATTATGTGTTTTCATATATTGGGCTGTAGAATATTTATTATTTATGGGACTTTGAAGGGGTTTTCTTTCAGTTTCTTCCTGAGGAAAAGTATGGCAACGGATTTCACGTCACATGTGCCGTTTATAAGATAAATGGGTCCCAAAAGGGAGAAATCTCCAAAAAAAAATTTTCCTATTTTGTCCGATTTTGATGCAGTTTTTTTATTAGATTCCTTATGAGAAAATTAATATAGCGTTCAACTATTATATTTTTGGTAACTTGTTTCCTTTCAAAGATATGAGGGGCCGAAAGGGGCCAAAATTGCAAATTTGCTGATAACCTAATTTTTATTTTTTATCGGATTTTGATGGAAGTTTTTTCTTTTAATTCCTCTTGATATAAGCTGTCAGTAGTATGCAGCAGATTTGCCGTAGCTCTTACCGTTTCCGAGCTACAAGGGGTCAAAGGGGCCAAAATTGCAATTTTCTAAATAAGTGAAATCTTTATTTTTCATCGATTTTTTTCTTTGGATTCCTCTTGATGTAAGCTTTCAGTGGTATATCAACGGATTTCGCGTAGCTTTTTCCGTTTCCGACCTACAAGGGGTCAAAGGGCAAATTTTCTAAATATGTGAAATCTTTATTTTTCATAGGATTTCAATGGGATGTTTTTCTTTGGATTCATCTTGATGGAAGCACTCACTTGTATGCCAACCGATTTGGCGTAGCTCTTATCGTTTCCGAGTTACAAGGGGTCAAAGTGGCCAAAATTTAAAATTTTCTGAATATGTGAAATCTTATTTTTCATCCGATTTCAGTGAGATTTGTTTTCTTTGGATTCCTCTTGATGTAAACTTTCAGCTGTATGTCAACGGATTTAGCGTAGCTCTTACTGTCATTTCCTATCTATATAAGGAATCATAAAGGCTAATTATTAGTTTGAGTGCAGCAAATTACTGGGTCAAACTCTTTATTTTGTATATTTAATAACTTATCAAGCTCTTTCTGTGTCCTCATTTATTTTGAATTAAACTTGTTCTAATTTCAGTGTTCGAAGTGCTGCGGTCCGAGTGCAGCCCCTTATTTTAATACATTTTGTATTGTCTTATTATATTATAAGTAAGACAGTTCAACAAATTAGTGTGCCGGTAGTCTGTATTTTATTCACTATGGGCACAGAAATTGATATCCACTTCAACGTTATGCTTAATAAGGGCTATTATGCCGAGCGCAGCATGATACGACCGCAGCATGTCGACCACTGAAATTTAAACAAGTGTAAGTTAAAGCGAATGTAGACTCAGTTAAGAGCTTGACACAGTAAATAGATGGACACAATAAGGAGCTTGCACAGTAATTAGCTGGACACGAACTAGGCATCATAAAGAATTAGCCCTTTTGACCCTTATAGCTCTTAAACTGTGTACGTTGTAAGTACTAAATCTGTTGACATACTACTGACAGTTTACATAAAGAGGCATCTAAAGAAAAAAAAATCCCATAAAAATACGATAAAAAATAAAGATTTTCCATTCTTAGAAAAATTGAAATTTCGACCCCTTAAGTCCCTTATAGCTCAGAATCTGTAAGAGATACGCAAAATCTGTTGACATACTACTAAAAGCTTACAACAAAAGGAATCTTAAGAAAAAAATCCCATCAAAATCCGATGAAAAATAAAAACGCACATATCCAATTTTGGCCCCGTTTGGCCCCTAATAGTTCAAAAAGGAAACAAGTAAGCAAAAATCGAACATTTAAATGCTATGTTAATTCTTCATAAGGAATCCATTGAAAAAAACTGGATCAAAATCGGACTAGAAATAATAAAGGGCTACGCCGATCGCAGCATGATACGACTGCAGCATGTCGACCACTGAAATTTGAACAAGTGTTATTTAAAGTGAGTGTGGACATACTAAAGAGCTTGATACAATAATTACATGGATACAATAAGGGGATTGACTCAGTAATTAGCTGGACACAAACTAGGGAAAATGAAAATTAGCCCTTATGACTCCTTATGGTTCCTCTTTGATCCCTATAGCTCGAAAACGGTAAGAGCTACACCAAATCCATGGACATACTACTGAAAGCTTATATCAAGTGGAATCCTAAGAAAAAAATCCCATCGAATTCACAAGAAAAATAAAAAATTCACGTAATCTGCAAGTTTGCAGTTTTGGCCCTTCGTCCCCTTATAGCTCCAAAACGGTAAGAGCTACGACAAATCCGTTGACATACTACCGAAAGCTTATATCAAGAGGAATCTAAAGAAAAAAAATCCCATCAAAATCCGATGAAAAATTAAAAAAATTTAGGTAATCTGCAAATTAGCAATTTGACCCCACTTGGCCCCTTATAGCTAGGTAAGCAAACAAGTTACCAAAAATCTAATAGCAGAGTGCTGTTTTAATTTTTCATAAGCAATCCATTGGAAAAAAACTGCATCAAAATCGGACAGAAAATTAAAAAAATTTTTTTAGCTCACCTGGCTATGCCAGGGTGAGCTTTTGCAATCACTTTGCGTCCGTCGTCCATCCGTAAACTTTTCATTCAAAGATCTTCTCCTATGAAACCACTGGGTCAATTGAAACCAAACTTGGCCACAATAGTCCTTTGGTGGTCCCCTTTAAAAATAGTGTCGCTCAGGTCTGTACGTCATCCAAGATGGCCGCCAGCTGGGTCCAAAATTTAACATTGGACCCTTAGGAAAAAAACGTTTCAAATTCTTTTTCTCTGAAACTACTGGGCCAATTGGAACCAAACTTTGCCACAATAGTCCTTGGGTGGTCCCTTACAAAAAAGGTGTTTTTTTAGGTCCGCCCGATTTCCAAGATGGCCGCCAGTGGGAAACATAGTTTTAACATTGGACCCTATGGGAAAACACTTTCAAAGATCTTCTTCTCTGAAACTACTGAGCCAATTGGAACCAAACTTGGCCACAATAGTACTTGGATGGTCCCTTACAAAAAAGGTGTTTTTTAGGTCCGCGTGATTTCCAAGCCGCCAGCGGGAAACATAGTTTTATCATTGGACCCTATGGGAAAACATTTTCAAAGATTTTCTTCTCTGAAACTACTGAGCCAATTGGTACCAAACTTGGCCACAATAGTTTTTGGGTGGTCCCTTACAAAAAAGGTGTTTTTCAGGATCGCACTACATTCAACATGGCCGCCAGCGGGGGGACATAATTTTAACATTGAACCCTATGGGAAAACACATTCAAAGATCTCCTCTGTAACTACTGGGCAAATTGGAACCAAAGTCCTTTGGTGATCCCTTACAAAAAAGTTTTTAAGGTCTGTGCGAATTCAAAGATGGCTGCCAGCGGGAAACATAGTTTTAACATTGGAGCCTATGGGAAAATACTTTCAAAGATCTTCTCTGAAACTACTGAGCCAATTGGTACCAAACTTGGCCACAATAGTCTTTGGGTTGTCCCTTACAAAAAAGGTGTTTTTTAGGATTGCGCTACAATCAACATGGCCGTCAGAGGGGGACACAGTTTTAACATTGAACCCTATGGGAAAACACATTCAAAGATCTTCT
>MJUU01008326.1:274546-293835 GCA_002080025.1 Modiolus philippinarum
GAACAAAACTTGACCGCAATAGTCATTGAGTGGTGGACCGTCCCTTGCAAAAAGGTGTTTTTCAGGTCAGCGCGATATCCAACATGGCAGCCAGCGGGGAACTTAATGGTTCCCATGGGGTCCAATGTTAAACTAACAGAGGTCTTCTCCGCTTTAACTAATTAGGGATATTGGATTTATAGTTTAATTATATATAAGGGCTCTTTAACATAAAATGTCTATGTTAATCAAGGGCCAGGTGAGAGATACAGGCTCTTGAGAGCCTCTTGTTTTGGATTTGCCCCTTTTGGGCCCCATTTATCTCGGAAACGGTACACGCTACATGAAATCTGTTGGCATACTACTGATTGGAAATTTCCCCAGCACAATGAAAGAAACCCCATCAAAATCCGATTAATAATAAAGATTCTACAGACAAATATGTGAAAACATCCAATTTAACCCTATTTTGCCCCTTTTTTAAAAACTGGTGGGGTCACAATGACCAAAACAACTGCAAGCCCTCCTTTTGTACCAAAGAACATTATGTTAAAATTTCATAAGGATTGATCTACTGGAACAAATTTTATTGACCTAAAACAAAGTGTCTACAGACGACGACGACGACGACAGCACCATATCAATATACGACCGCAAAAATTTTTGCGGTCGTATAAAAAAGCACAATTATTGAAATTCGCCCCCTTTGGGCCCCATTTATCTTATGAACGGTAAATGCGACGTGAAATCCGTTGACATACTACTGATTGGAAATTTCCTCAGGAGCACAATAAAAGAAACCCAATCAAAATCCAATAAATAATAAAAATTCTACAGTCAAATATGTGAAAACATCCAATTTTGCCCTTTTTGGTCCCTTTTTGAAAAACGGGAGGGACCAAATTATCCAAAACCTATCCCACTTTTCCTTTTGTGCAAAGGATCATTGTGTTAAAATTTCATAATGATAGATCAACTAGAACTAAAGTTATTGACCAAAAACAAAAGTGTCTACAGACGACGACAGCACCATACCATTATACGATCACAAATTTTTTGCGGTCGTATAAAAAATGCTTCAAGTTGCAACTGTAAGTTCGCCAGCTGATATTAGATGCTGTTGCGTTTTACAAATATATTGAAAATGCTATTTTCGTGGGAAATGATCCAATTGATTGAATCTTTATTGCTTCTGCAGGACTATGTTCTCCATTTTTCATTCGTGACAAAAAACAATAACCCTGCTTTATCTAATTGCCAAATAGATATAATATGGCTTATAAACCGTGTTATAAACAAGGTCTGTAGGCTGTGTGTGACCATCGATTCCCTTGTTGAATAATTGAATAACAAAACCTAAGCTACAAAGACCAGAAGATTATTGATCCAAGACATTTCTAACGTTAATCAAACCATCTTAGTCAGCAAAGTTTTACATGTAAAACTGTCAATCCCGCATATATGTCGGCACCATAATTCTTAATCTAAAAAATCGATTTATATATTAAAGATAAATCGTATATTTCAAGTGCAGTAGATGACTGAGCTGTCGTTTTGAATGGTTCCACCAGTGAATCATCATTACTGGAGTTGCGGATATTTTGTATATTGATTCAACATTTCTATCAAGGAGCGGACACCTGCCATCGAAACCTCACATGCGTCTAGATCTAAAATTAACTTCTACAAAAGATAGCGTGACATAATTTTAATACCGTTAAAATTCTCTTGATAATTTATATACGTGCGTTATTTTTGAAGTATTTCCATGTAGATGTTGGCGGTATTTTACATAACGTTTGAATTTCCACATTAAGCATAACAAAATATACTAAAACTTAACAGTTAAGAGATAGTTAACGGCGGTAACGCTTCTCAACAAGAGTATGACAGAGTGCAAAAAAAATCAAATGAGGATGGCAGTTCTTCAAAATTAACAAGGGATCTGTGAGCCCCTGCTCACTAGAAATTCCCATCGTTCTCAGCTTAAGCTTTGAGTTGCCTGCACATGTTTGAAAATGCATCTTGCAATATAGCATAAAATGACTGAAAATTGACTAAGTCGGTAAACAGGAAGTAGTAACATGACAGATCGGAAAATACATCCCACATGACTATACAAAATTTACAGCTTCTGACAAAATTTCAAGTTTGTATCATTTCCATTACATATAGAAAAGCTTTACGAAAATTGTGATGGACGAACGGAACGACTCAAAATTGACTAAAATTGTGATGGACGAACGGAATGACTCAAAATTGACTAAGTCGGTAAACAGGAAGTAGTTAACTGACAGGTCTGAAGATGCAACCCTCATTATGGCGCTTCTGGCAAAATTTGAAGTTTGTATTACTTACCATTGCAGAGAAAAGCTTGACGAAAGTTCTGACGGACAGGCGGACGGACGGAATGGCGGACAAGGGTAAAACAGTATACCCCTCCTCCTTCGGAGCGGGGGTATAAAAATATATATTAACTGAAATGAGGTCAACCTCCTTGACAAATATGAACATCATGAAACAAAATATAAAGAGTCAGCAGAAAAAATGACAAAAGTAATAGATGTAGTAAGGATGTTTTGATGGTGTTCGTTTGTTCTTATCTACTCCAGATTCGTGACTTTTCTGTTAGTATTCATCCTTATTGTTATAGCTCTGATATACAGACCATAGCCTTCACTGCAATCAACCACTATGCCTTTCAAAGGAAGAGTAGCGGAAATGGTCTCGTAGCTACGATTGCCTTCACTCGACTTGATCTAGCCGTTGGATATTGTCCATTGCCCTTACCGAATACTTATAGGCGAAACGTGAAACTGCGATTGTCGTCGATTGTCATGAAAAATTGCTCAAAACAAATTTACATCGAAATGAGATATTGGTCAGGAGACATCAACATCGACTGATCAGGACATATTAACATAGAGATGTCCTAAAAAATAAACATAATTAGAATGTGCTCAGTTTTATTACAAATGTTAATTTTCCTTAAAAAGCGATATGAGCATTCATGTAATATGACTTTGTTAATAACTAAAAAGCAACTTTTCTTATAAAGACTAGATTTTTTTGTCAAGTTATACAATAACATGTAATGTTTATACAAAACAAATTTTTGATTTTGGAATGATTTAATATTCCCACATTGTGGCAGATTCCAAATCCTCTGCTATAGCTCGGAATAGGCCATTTTGTTCACCTTTGAGATAGTTTCCATTTGGGGCTTTGATTGTGAGTTTAGAGTCTGGATAAAATTGCACTATGAAATCTACTGGCGTATCACTGTCTGGATTGATTGTTTTCTCTGTTGAAACGCTCCAAAACTTCCCATTTGGACCTGAAAATGAATAATAAAATGTTTATCCATCACAATAAGAAGGCGCTCACTGAAGTAGTTCAAGACATTTCTTTCCCTTTAAAAACTCCGTGTCTATTTTTTTAAATTTTTTTTTTCATATCAATACGTGATTTATATGCAATTTATTCACAAAAGTAATTATTTTGTTTTAGGTGTGAAAAAAAAATAGAATGATTTGTAGCAAGGCGTGTCAACGAATACAGAAGAATCACAGTGAAAAAGTTTGTCGTTTCCTTCAACAGAGCAAACGGAAAACAGCTGCCGACTTGGTACTGAGTGCCGAAATTTGCGGGATGCAATCTCTACAACCATTATAATGGATGTAAAAACTGCATTATCAACATGATGTAATTAACCATGACAATAAATATTTCTAAAAGCATAATAATACTAGCATAAAAATAAATAAAATAGGTACTCATGATCGTATTTTTTGGAAGAACGCTCCTTTTGAGAACCTCATCAAAATCAAGACATTCCTCATTCTTCAAACACTTTCATATTACCGCGAACTAAGTGTCACTGTATGCATATGTTATATGTGCATGACGCACCTAAACCGCATGTTTGTGAGATTAAGACTGAAAATTTAGATTGCATGACTTAACCTTTATTTTTATCATCGTTTAACAATTTAATTTGATTTTTATTCTCCTTGCACAACCAGTGGAGGATCCAGACTTTTTGCTAAGAGGGGCCCGACCCATAATTTTTCCAAAAGGGGGCCCTGAACCCATTTATTTTTTAAGAGAAACCTAGGAATTTTAAATATTTTCCAACCTAAGGGGAGGGGGGGGCGGGCCCCCTAAATCAGACACTTAAAACTTCATGTATATTATATCATTTGTGAATTCACCGTGTATTTTTTTTCTGCCACTCAATAATTTACACACCTTTAAATCTGTAAGCACCTCCTTCCGGACTTGGTTCCATATGTATAATACTATATGTAGCTCTGTTACAACAATATTCCAAATTTGTGGTCGTTTTCTGTCCAACAAATCCATGTTCGGACTTTAAGACGAGTAATGGTCTGTTGATAATTTTAACTTTGAACTTTCTTTCTGTCTCCGTATCTGTCCGACCCTTGTCTGGTGCTAACAGGCTTCCAGTTTGTTTGTTGAATATATATTGGCCGTTTGAAGCTTTCAATTTCACTGTGCCATCATCTTGCCACTCAAAGTCAAACAAGCATAAATCGGGTTTCCTGAATAACACAAGACAAGTGTATGAATAAAGGCGGTATACAACTGAGAACTTGCAGAGCTGTTTTAAATTCCATTCAGGGAGATATTTAGGCTGAACATAGATGTAATATCTATGGACTGAACTTCAGTTTTAGTCGACAAGTGTTGACACAAAAAGACTGTATATACTTTTTATTTGTCATATGCAATTATTTTACAAATTGAAAACTCTTCACCGGTTAGTTATACTTTCAAAAACAAAGGTAGTCCAAAGAATATCCATCAAAATAAAAATTTCAGGTAATCTTGTCATTTAAATCCTGTTTAGCTCCCTATAACTGGGAAACGGAAAAAGGTACTCTAAATCCGTCAAAGTCTACTCAAACCTTGCGTCAAGGGGAATCTAAAGAAACAATTCAACTCCAATTGAAATTTAATAAAATAAAAATATTATACTTATTTTGAAAATTTGCAGTTTTGGCCCTTTGACCCCTTATAGCTAGTTAAAGGTAAGGGCTGTGCCATATCCCTTGACATACAACAGAGGAATAAAAAAAATCACATCGAAATCCGATGAAAAATAAAACTTACATATATCTCATGACCGTGTGCAACGTGAAATTCATGACATACACCAGATTGGAAAGTTCCAATTATAGACATCCCGTCAAAATCAAATAAGTAATAAATATTCTACAGCAACAAATATAAAAAAATGCCCAATATAGCACTTTTTGGTCCTTTTTCAAAACCTGCGGGACCACAAATCAAAACCTATCCCAGCTAAAATTTCCTAAGGATTGTTCAATTGGAACTATTGCTGTGGTCAAGGAAGTGGCAAAACTTTCAGTTTACTGACCTTAAGATTTACACCTTTCATTGACTCGCCGTCATGCAAAGACAACATTGTATACATTTGTCATGTTTTCACGTCTGATATATCTACATTGTAGACATTTCAATATCTACATTGTAGACATTTCACATCGATGTATCTTACACATTGTGTAAGCTTGGGGTGTTAATCTTAACTTATTACAATAAAAGTTTTGCCACTTCCTTCATAGTTATTGGCCAAAACAAAGGTGTCTACAAATGAAGACGAGGACTGCATGTGCCATATCATACGTATGCACCTCATTTTTTTATATTTTTTTTATAAATTTTGTTTTTGTTTTTGTGTTTTGCAGTAGTATAAAAGACCTAAATCAATTAATTGCCCACAAAAACTATCAAATTTCCCCTTCTATACTAAAATGAATTGACGGTAATATTTCTGAAAAAAATGCCTCTTTTTTGACAGTGAGTGCATTCTATCAATTACCACCAAGTTGTGTTCGGGGTGGGGGGAATCAATCCGACTGAACAAATATCCCTGGAAATTTCTTGACTCTGATAAATTGATGTCCGGACATATCTTCCTATATGCTTTATTTCGTCTGGATCAGTTTTCCTGGTCAACATGTTTTTACTGTAGCAGAAGTACGTGATTTGCTGATACTTACATATCTGTACTTTTTTCCTGTATACCGGATGTAGTTTGGTCAAATGTCCAGTACTTGTTGTGTTTTGTCTTGAATGCCCACTTGTGGGATTGTTTGTCGTATTCTGCCTGGAATGTTTCGTCATCTGTGTCTTCATCCTGGTTTGCAGATATGTCCACTCCTATTGAAAACAAAAGTTTAGAACTTCAAGAAACAAGCCGTGAACAATGGACGGATTTCACTGGAAGTAGGGGCGTAAGCCCCGCCGAAAAAATTAATGTTGTTAGGATTCTGTATTAAATTACTCGTATACCTTAAATCTCAACATATCTTTACGAATTGCGCATGGAAATAAAATATTTCGAATTTAAATGAAAAAAAGTTTTCGTCGAGCTCTTTTGGGGGTTACGCCCCTTTCTAAAATCCATTGACTAACAGAAATACAAGCTGAACGGTGTGTTCTGGTGAGAACGCTATGTAATCTATGCTGGGTCATCATGCGGTTTGATTTGTGTACGCGTAAAACTATGCTTGATTTGTATTTTTCATATAACTATGTAAATATTGGACGTTTTTTCATACAAAGTCAATGCATAGTGGGATTTGAAGCTAAAATACATTTGCTGTATACAGTTATCATTCTGACTGTATGGAAACCAATGTTAAACATGCCAAAGGACTGAAAGATGACAGTTTTATAAGAATTACATGGGTAATCGATTTCAAATGATATTCTAGGTCATTTATCTTTGCAGTACCCTGGTGACATTACTTGAACATCGAAAGCAGCCACAACCTGCTAAGCTCACCTCGTTGCGCAGCATTGTCACATGTTTCACATGTCAGTAAACAGGAATGGACGATAATCATTCTTTTTAACAGATTCAGTCATGCATAAAATGTAGTTTACAGACTGCATCCGAAGCATGCACCATTGTTGTCATCCCAAAATGCATCATACATACCAATATGGTTGATGTGGGACTTGTCAGTAAGCGGGAATGAACTTTTACCATTCTACCTAACCAAGTCGCTCATGCGTAAAATGTACTAGTAGGTCAGAGACAGCATCCGAAGCATGCATTGTTGTTGTCATACCAAAAAGCATCATACATACCATAGAAAAAAGAAGAGAAACGGGGAATGTGTCAAAAAGACAACGACCCAAAGGGGAGTAATAACAATTCAAAGCCACCATAAGATCTTCAATGAACGGTGAGGAAACCCCACACCCAACGGCAGGTCGGACAGACAAGACACACAAAGGCTTAATAAATTTCCTGACTTAGAACAGGCGCAAACCTGCTGCGGCGGGGTTAAACTAGTTTTATTGGGCCCAAAACCTTCCCCTTAGCAAATGTGATGAATAAAAATACAATAGTAACAACAGTCAAATTCAGTTAGCAACAGGACTGAGTCAATTGTCAAAAATTAAACTGAAAGAACTTTAATAAACGGACATAAACCTGAAATCACAAACGACTGACATGCCAGCTCAAGACCCATTACCAACTGACAAATTAAGCTACGTACCCTCAGTATACAGCTTCCACCAAGATCCCTTCCTGTGAGGAGTTTAGCATAATGATTTCATGCAAATACCGGAATACATAACCCGTGTCCATGCAATACAGATTTTAGAAATTAGTTAAAATGCAAAGACCCTATCAAAAAATCAATGTTAATACCAAAGAAGGCCATACGTATAACCCCTGTGAATTAGACGATAGTTTGTTAGGCGAGTTTAAGTATTTTTAACTCTTATGTAAAACATTACCGTAAAATATGGGATGTGAAATACTAGCCTTGATTAAATGTTTACAGGTTGCATTGTATTTATGAACTAAGTCTTTATATTTAGTAAAATTTTTAACCAGTTTATGACAACGAAAACCCTGTTGTAATAATTTTTCAGTTATGAAAAGATGCAATGGACAAGCGGCAATGGACTTTAACCATTCTACCTGACCAAGTCTCTCATGCGTTAATTGTAGGTAACAGACAGTATCCGAAGCATGCATTGTTGTTGTCATCCCAAAATGCATCATAAAAACCAATATGGTTGATGTAGGCCATGTCAGGAAGCAGTAACGGACTTGAACCATTCTAACAAACCAAGTCGCTCATGCATAAGATGTAGGTCAGAGACAGCATCCGAACAATGCATTCTAGTTGTCATCCCGAAATGCATCAGGCATGCCAATACAATGTATGGTTGATATAGGGCATGTCAGTAAGCAGGAATGGACCTAAACAATTCTTCCTAACCGGACGCGGACGCCGACGCTAGGGGAATCACATAAGCCCCCTCACTTCGTTAGGTGAGCTAAAAATTGTTCGCAATCGTTCATTAAGGTCATTTTGGTTATTTGTGCTCTATCAGATTTTACAAATTTTTGTTTTATCGTCTTCCAAATATATTGATTTGATCTGCACTGAAGAGAAATGGGTTGTCGAAATGGCCATGTGCGGAAATTAAAATTTACAGTAACATATGTAGAAATTTAATTTACAGTAAATCCTGTAGAATAGCAACCAAAAAATGCAAACAGACAAACTAATCGAGCTCCGCCCTGTCAAAGGGGGACTATATACTTCCATGTGTTATATCGGTTATTCGAGATAACTCTATCATGAAAAGGTGTTGAGTTTTATACCTGATTACTAAGATATGGGGTATCAAATTCCATTCTGTATGACATACAGTATCAAAAACACCTGTATGGTTATATAATACACAAAGTCAAAAGTCGCGATGAAATACTTCCTTGTGTAGAGTCACATATGATTAAAAGGACTAGTGAAAGTTGATCATGATGGGACAAATCCACAACCCTGCTCAAAAAAGTCGCACAAAAAAACACAAGAAGCCTGCAGGACTTTTTGGGGGTTCATGCATCCAACCATCATGGCCGTCATCGCAAAAATATTATAGAGGCTTGTTTAGGGGGGGTCCCAATATCCCGTATCCCAGTAAGTCTGGACGAAAATATCTTTGAAAATTGAAGATATCCCATTAATTATTGAAATATCCTAATTTCCATAGTCAAAATATCCCATATCCCAGTACTTTTTGTCTCAAATATCCCATATCCCATTAACAAAAGTGGTTAATAACCCGTATCCCAATATACCCTAAACAAGTGTCATTATATGTATCTTGAAGCCAGGGATCTTGAACCAAGCTGACTATTGCGAGATTGGGTCAGGTTCGACCAGGCTACATTTCTGATTAATATGACTGGCAAACAGTGATTGTGTTTATACCGATAGAGACTCAGCAAACAGTTTCTTTACGTTAATTATGCAAATTGAAAATCTCAATCTGCTGCAGCACGCTTGATAATTAATATAATTCAATAATCTTCCAACAAATAAATAACAAGTGGACCTAAAAATCATATATTTAAGAGTTGGTCTTGTCAATATCATGATATTAATATTGTATACTCCTTATACATAGATATGGGGCCCGGTATGTTACCGGCCCCTGTGACTTCATCTGCATAAATACATAAATAAAGGGGAAATCTCAGTTCAACATCCGAATTTCATAAAGAGGTTAAATTGAATGATTAGCAGCGGAAACCGGTCTCTCAATCACTGTCTGTCTCAATTATTTTTATCGGTATACCGAGATAAGTCTTCCGATTGTATCAAATTTAATAGTGAGTGTTTCTCACATTTTACCCTTGTTTTCTTTGTGTCTGTCTTCAATTAAATATGAATGACTCACTCGGGTTCATGACTAATTCAACAGTGTGTATTCATCAAAATTAATAAGATTACATTGACTAGTAGTAAATATTGGGATTGTTATTAATGCACAATTTTACAAGTGAGGTTTAAAATTCTGGCAAACATATTTCTTAAATAAGTAAGGGAGAGCCCATTTTTTTTGGTTAAATGCTCCACTTCGGTAAATGAAGTTGAAGAACACCGGGCAGTGCAAAACTTACAAAATAATAAATTTAACATACCTTGTTTTATGGAAACTCTTTTGCCTGTATAAGCAATCAACACTATTTGAGGATGACTGTCTTCTATAGTAAAAAGTTCGTCCGTAGAAATTGTCTTGTTGCGTCCTTTCATTGAAGCCGTAGACCCAATTGCCGTCAAATAACGTCCCTCTGAATCTTGAAAGGCTAGACGTCCAGTTCTAATCACGAGGGCAAATAAACTATCATTGTTCAAATTTTCCACGAGCTCGCCACTTTTATTCAAATATCTATTGTCACAAGTTTTCAAGGCATATTTACCATTCACATATTCTAAAATAATTAGCGCATCTTTCCCCCAAGGCGTTAATTCGGTGCACTGGATTTCGTTATCAAGCATATGCGCGTAACGTTTACGTTTGACGTTGCGCAAGTGGACTTGAGGATGTATCGACAGCTGGGCAGTCCATTGCTGGTTGACTGTAGGTTCTTTTTCGAAACATGTCAACTTAGTTCCCGAACCCCCTAGATAATCATTGGTTGCGAAATTTTTAATCAACCATTTTCCTGAACCATCATCAGTATATTCTACAACAAATTTGCAAAATTCATCTAAGTCGTCCTCTTCCGTCTTGCATGTTACCTCGCCATATTTGTCAGATCTTAAATACCTTCCCAAATGACTTTTGATGTAAGCAATCTCATCCGATGGGGGCTTATTTTGGTCTGTTTGCACAATTTCTGTTTTAACATGTTCTAGAGTCCAAATTTGTTTTTTCTTCAATGCAGCACCAGTTACATTCACTTTAGATCCGAACGTTTCCGCCGTCAAATATTCATTTTTATTATTTACAAGTCCAACTTTCCATTGTAAGGCGGTGGAGCTGTGTCCGTTCACACCATTCATCTTGATTTTCTATCAGCTATCGTCTGCGAGCTCTACGCTGACTGCTGACTGCCTCGCCTTAATCACTTCTCATTATATCTTGCCGTCTTTTCATTGGTCAACAGTCTGCAATCACTTCGTTCCGCTTCAATTCGATTATGAAAAATATCTAAACAAAGAAATTATTCACGATAAAAAAATAATAAAAAATATTAAATGTGTATTCTGTATTTAGGGTAACAGTCTCACTATTTCACGGATGGATTATTTGGGTAATGTGTATTGTGTGGCAAACCCCAATTACGTAATATTACAATATTGGTGTATTTTTTTATTAAGAGGAAATCGATTATTGATTAACAATCAATATTAGATTATAAAATAAATTATAAATTAGTCATGGTATTGTGTCACAAAGTAATACCATTATAATAAACAGGGGGGATTCTTCGACATCTGGAAAATTAGCAGAAGATTGATGGAGTGAACTGGTACATAGGCACAGTTTTTTTTTACTTTTTTTATTTTACTGGAAGGAAGTATGTTATTATTTGTTCAAAAACAAAATTGATATTACATCACTCATTATGAAAAAAAACATAATTTGAGTACATGACTTTTATTTAAGTTTGTCAAGTGCACATAAAAATAAAAAAGGGTTTTACCAGAGATGTTAAAATAATTGTAATTTATATTTTATTTTCTTTTTCTGCTTATTTTAATACCAATACCATATGTCTCTCTAAACAGTCAAAATTCTTTGTTCTACCAGAACATCTGCCATATTTTATTACAAAGAAAGCTTTCAACGGTAAAATGCACTGATAAAATGACTTCACAAAAACTTGTTACAAAATTATGAATAAAATATTAGTTTGTACTCATTATAATTTCACCGGTAAAAATACAGTACATTCCTTGTTATGCTCAGGGTTAAAATTATACACAAAAAGTGATCTGAGACGGAAAATGATTTATATTTCCTATAATCATTCAAGGAAATCGGTTTTTGTGTTATATAAGGTGGTAAGGGTTATGTCCCATTTCTTTTCACTAGATTGTACTTGAATCAGTCACATACACAAAATAATATACTGTTACAGTTAAAATTATAAAAAATAGTCATCAAAATTTTCATTTTAAATATTTTTATTGAAATAAAAAAAAGATGGGATAACACCTGACAGAATTTATATACTACTCCCCCATAAAACAACTGAGTTGACACTATTACAAACCAGTCACAAAACACGCATTAAATTAATTAAATTAAATTAAATTAATTCAATAATTTACATAGTGCTTCAGATGATATTAATTTAAGGATAGATAAAAGAAAAAACTATCAAGATTTAAAACACATACTATTTCTGTCATCGTCACAATATTTTATGTCTAGGGTGTAGTAAGGTGAGACTTTTGAAATTAAATTTATTTCGTTTATCTATTTATTCTGGACTAGGAAACAAGTTATTGTAACATATATAAATCCCTCTCCAGCTTGCGGATGCGAGATGAGCCTAGCGTGCTAGAGGTGTTGCTCACCCCAAACATGAGCCAATCATCGTCCCTCCGCAGGACCTGTGGTTGTACCTTGTGACCATCCTAGCAAATGGTGTCAAGAGAATGCCAAAAATTAGGTCCATGAAATTTTCACCCCGAACGTGGCTGGGATCGAACCACAGAACCTAGGTTTCGCGGTCTGGCGCACTAACCACCACTCCACTGGCTTTAATGGTTCTGGATTTAAGCCAGGGATGTATTTTGAAAATTGCGTGTCTCCGGAGGAGGGTAGGAGGCAGAAAGTATCAAAAACATTTCTGGCTTCAAACCAAAAAGCAATTATTTAGGATGCACATGTAACCCGTAAAAATTGATAAACAATTTAGTGAATCATTTTGTTTCCATTGATTTATTCACTTTTTTTACCTTTTTGGGGCCATTTAGGGCTTACTATATGGTGTGAGGTTCTCACTGTGTTGAAGACCATTTGGTGACCCCTAGATGTTTTGTTTTTGGTCGTTTTAACCTGGATATGGGATGTTGTCTCCTTGACATTTACCCCATTTCCTTTCTTTTTCATAATCATGTAAAATAAATAGCATAATCAAAGTAAAAAAAAATACAGAAAATAAACAAATTACAGAAAAAGTATATAGTTTAAGAAAAAATCATAAAAGAAATCGTGAGCAAAGATTTTACAAGGACTGTCTGTTTGAAGTACCAGTCAAATACCGATTTTTCTCTAATTTCTAGCAAATATAAACACCTCCTGACTAATTGGTTATCGAAATGATAATCAACATGGGTATTATTTGATCTCAGTTGGCGATTGGTCAATCATGAAATGTCTCGTGTCAGTTTCTAGAAATAGTGCAACCGGATGTTGATGAAATTAACACCTGCATCATTGTCTTGTGAAACGGTTTTTGTATTTTTATGACTAAGATAACTCAATTTATTGATATGACATTTTTATCAAAAATATTATATTCAACACCCCTTTCAATGAATGGCGCAATGATACAGATAGCAACGTGATAGCAACAAAATGACGGCATACTTGAGACTGGAGACTACGGAGATCGCTTTACTTCAAATAAATTGAGTAGAAATTAGAGAAACAGTCTCCAACATTGTTTTCCGGTTTATAACGATAATTTCTCACACCTCGATAGTTAAATTTTCACATTTTGAAGTTCTCGGGTAAACCTCGAACTTTAAAATGTGAAAATTTAACTATTTCGGTTAACGAATAAATATATGTCGCTAAAATGTCCGTCTAGGTTCTATAAATATCCATTTAAACGTTTTCTCTAAATAAAGTACACTGATTTGTAACTGAATATTAAATATGATAATTATTTGATATTTGTGGTCAATTCTTAAACGACCACTCTTGTCGAAAGAAATAGGCACCATTTTCTTTAAAAATACGAAAAACCACTGAGGTGCCAAACCTTCAAAGCCAATTAGGATGAACAGAATCAACACACCACAACCTGGAAACAACATACCACCAGCAAGAACGTTACCACAGCCTTAACCAACCAGAATGTTACCACATCAACAACAAACGAGGAGACATCTTTCCTGAAGATCGTGACACCAGGCGGTTGTAAATTAAAAACTGGTCAAGCAATCGATCCGCAAAACATATAGGAAATCTAATACTGGACTTGTTTAACTTCATTAAGGATTAACTTATCTTTCGGTCTTTCCTTTGCGAGATTTAGAGACAGATGATCTAAGATATGTCCATTCAAGTCAGAATAACAAAAAAAAAGGGAAAAAAGGACGAAGTAAACAGACAGACAAGATCTACTGGAGTTTGTACAGAGAAACCCAACACGAAAGGACAATACATCTACTAACCCATGTGACATTCTACGCGAAAAAAATCAACACAACCCAAATAGCTTAAAACGAATGGGGCGGAGGGAGGTTAATGCGGCATATACTATCGGATTGCCAGTCACATGCAGATTGACTTCAAACAACTTAGAAAATACGATAATTTGACACCCGCTTGAGTGACCTGTTGTCAATTGGAGACCACAACCAAACTCTGATTTTCAAAAAGGAAACGGACATTCCTAGCTACTCCTATACCTTTTTCACCTAAGTACAAAACTCGATATAAAGTAATATTATAAAGTGAGACTTCAATCAAAAACTACAGCATAACCATACAAAGTAACAACATTGTTGACAATACAAACGAAACAAGGGTCAGTGAAATAAAAAGATTCTCGATTGACTAAAAAAAACAGAGAGAACACATCTATACAAAGTCGAAAATACAAAATACAGTTCACAATAAATTTTAGCTAATGGAAAAAAAAAACAAAATGCGTTAGTAGAAATACACAAAAAAACAAAGTATTTGATGTCACCAGATCAAAGATGTAAACTGTAGCTAATCATTTAGCAGAACGAATGGCTAGGGTACGAAATGCAAAGGTGTAAATATAGTTATTACAGATACCAGTGTTAGGGTAAAAAATATGGTGTAGGATTACTCGAGATAACGATAAGGAATTAAGCCAAAACCTTTACAAAGTTTAAAAAAAAATAGGTTTTAAAAAAGCATAATTCTTGATGTCAAAAACAAGAGGGAACAAATGCAAATGCACAAAATGAATTTCTTGAGCAGCATAAAGCCATAAACACCTCGACAAATGTGTAACCTGCTACTGTGTAAAATAGGAACTAGAATTTATTTGGAGTAACTTGGCGTTAGAAACGAAATTTAACATAAGAAAAGGAGATGATTCAAAATAAAAACAAACATTTAAATACCACACAAAGCCTCGTACAGCAGCCTGAATATAACAAAGTCCGATATAAAAGCGTGTAACCTCTCTTTGAATTATTGTAAATCAAACCCCCCTTTTTACATCAATAACGAAAACAGCATATAAATTAGCGCGGCAATATTCAAGCATTGTCAAGAGTTATCTCCTCTTTCAAACCATGAACGCGGACCTGCTAGAAGACACCAACACGACACCAATGGCCTGGTTTGTGTATTTACTCGGGTAGATAATCGAGTGAGCCTTTCGCACAAACGACAAACCCTACTTCAGAGTAAATTCCAATATAGCGACGATATTTATAACACAGATTAGTATAAATCGCCTTATTTGTACCACAGAACATGTAAATTAGCAGTACGTTTACCGTCGGAACCAATAGCAACGTAATTGCGCAGACGCACACCAAACTTCCTGTAATTTTAAAATCGATTCAAAACTTTCATTTTCCATTTTGCTTTAGAATAGAGATAACCAAACTGTATTTTAGGATCTTCAGGGGTAAATCTAATATTTTACTGTCGTAAACGTCCGTTTTCCGACTCCCCGTGAAAATCTATGATTTATCCCCTCAGATCATAAAATACAGTATTGTTATCTCTTAACTTTAGCATTGGACCCTAAGGGGAAATGCATACAAGGATCTTCTACTAGTAAACCGCTGAATGGATTTAATCTAAAGATGGTTTGAACGATTCTTGTGAGACGCTGGCCAAGTTTGTTAATTTGGTGTCGACCCATTTTCAACATGGCCACCAAGGGCGAAACTTAGTATAACATTGGACCGTATAAGAAATGCATAAGTAGTATATAAACACGAACAAATTATCTTTTACGGTGGTATTTAAACAATAGAAAATGAACTCTCGTTTAGAAAAGATAAAAATGTCGATTGCAATGTTTAACTAGTTACTAAGACCTGATAAAAGTAACTGATAACATGAAAATTTGTACTCTATTCTGTGCATGTGACGTATAATTACAAAAAAAAATATATATTTTATGCACAATTTTTAGGAAAACTGAGATTTCCGGTAATATATGTGGTTCCAAAGAGTTTTGGATCTAGGCGTTTCTTTATAACAAAAATTTTCGGAAAAAATATATATTGGCATTAAATATTTATCGTTTCACTTGCAAATTTTGGACTGGGTACACGCAGTGGTTTCGACGAAATAAAGTAAATAAAATGACCATTTCTTCCTCGCAACTGTCCAGTTTACATAAACAAAATCGATTATTACTCACTAAGCACGTGGGGTCTTCTGTAGGCACGCCTTTTTCTTTGATTGAACCAATGAAATCTTGTGTTGATGATTACCCTTTCAGATTGTGGGTATAAAAGGAAAATGGCGCTGTATCGAGACGATATACAAGCCGTCAAAATTCAGTATGGACAATGGATGGACGAGTTAACTGACCTGCGCAAACATGACCTTGGAAATTCCCACTTCAAGCAAACAGCGTACGTCACGATTTAAATAACTACTCAGAGACGTCACTATCCAATCAAATCATTTTAAACAAGCACACCAGAGAAAACAATGAAACGTGTACTAAAGTAAACAAACAAATGATCGATAAAAATGCATTTGCTTTGTCGGATGTAGTTGATAGCAGGAAAAATATATAAATCTATTTTAATAATTAAGCACAGTACTCCATTATGAGGAGTTAATGGCATGAATTTTACATCATACAAATCGTTACCTTTACTTTTAATTAAGAAACGGGTATCACAACGTCATATTAATAATGTTTTGGGCTTACTAATTTTGTTTTCAACTTCTTGTGTGATTTCAGGTTTAATTTATTTGGTTAAATCTGTATTTGGCGAAGGCGTTTTTTAAATTTTGTATATATCTGAGAAGACGTGAAGGACTAGGCCGAATTCTGCCTCTATGGTACAATTATTACCTATTTATCGTTCGACTTTTATTTTTTTTAATCCTTGCTGTTGTCCTGGACTGGGCAACAGATAAAATAAAAAAAAATAAATAAAAATAAAAGTCCAAATAGAAAAGATAAACGATATAGATTAATATAAGAGCTTTGCTCTTGTTTCTAAATCCCTTTATGAATTCGTTTCTGTTTGTGTTTGATGTGTTGTACATACATGTATTATTAATGTTTTGACGAATTTAATAATAAAATATGTTTACATTAAAAGATAAACGATAAATAGGTCATGATTTTACATAGAGGCAGAAGAATTCGGCCTAGGCCAGGGACTATACATTGTATTCTATCCCTGTTGTGGCATATAATTTAGGGGACGACCATTTTAATTTTCATGGGGATGATTTGTTTTGTCCAGAAAATTTATTTATTTTCATGAAAATCTCGAACAAAATATTTATTTTCACCAAATGTCACATAAAAATATTTATTTCCATTTGCAATTAAAAAAAATATTCTTCGAATCAAAATTAACTTATTTATTTCCCTGAAAATTAGGATAAGAATATTTATTTCACTTGAACCATGATTAATTGTTTATTTACCAATTCGCCCAAGCCCCTTCCCCGGAAAATCAAATGTTTATCTAACTGCCGAATTATCTTTTTCCATACTGATTTTTAACGGCTTGTAATTTTGCCTAGCAACATAGAATGCATTTTAAACATATTTTTTTTATTATGGATTTCCTTTGTTTTGGTTCTAGTGCTGCTGGTGAGGAATTAATTTCTGAAATGGCCATACAGCTCATTAAAATTATTGCAGTTGGAGTTAACAGATGTGTTATGGTCTCATGTTCATTTACTCCATATCATTTCGTGAAATATTTTGGATCTCGTCGTTGCTTATGCAAGAATAGTCACTAAATTGACCTATAAATACAATATGTTAAAAATCTATCCGTACATATAACCTTGTCTGGGTACATGCAATTTAACGCCCAATAGCAATTGGATTTGACCAGTCTGTCCATTGAATATTTTCATCATGACAGTGAAATATGTAAGGATTTCGCATATTACCTCATCTTGGAGGCAAGTTTAAACACTTTTTAACTACAAAGTAAAGATGTGGGAATTGAATGATGTTTTCACTAAACATTGTATTTGTTTATTTCTTTTGAAATCTTGACATTTTGTCGATTGTTTATTTTCGTCGCCATGCTCTTAAATTTGTTCCGAAAACTATATGAACACAAAAGATTTTTTCTAGAAGGGAGATAATTTTATACCACTGGATTTCCCACTGACTCGAGATTTCAAGGACACCGTATCATCATGAAACCACAACCAGTAGTACCAGTGCGGCAAATGCAAACTAAGCACTGTACTCAATTCATAGTTACACAACAAAACAATATGAATCAACAAAAGAGTCAAATAATAGTAACCAAAGGGAAATCACCAAAAACTCAATAAACGACAAAAGATGACGACAAAACTGTACCAAATAGCAAAGGCGACATACAAGAATACNTATAATATTTCATTAATACAGTAGAATCTATTTATAGCTATTCAAAAACCCATTTAATAAACCATATATTTATATAGCTATTCAAAGAATGGATAAATTACATCATAAAATATTTAATAGATACTTTAAGTAATATCCTTAATAACTGATATATATAGATTACACCACAAGATCCCGTTCATTACCATATTTTATCCACTAGAGATAGTTAAATTCTAAAATTTTAATTGCGAGGCTTGCCGAGCATTTTAAAATTTTTTAATTTAACTATCGAGAGTGTATAAAATATGGTAATAATCGGGATGAAGTGGTGTAATCTTTTTCTCTAATGATCAGTGATAAACACCGAGAACTGTATTCCGAATAGATTTGGCGGGAAATAGCACGGGGCTTTATTCAACATACGATGAATAAAGAAAATTTATCCAACGGGTCAAAACCGGTTTAAACTTGACATATCATTAGAGAAACACAATTTAATATATATATCTTATACATATATTATATACGTTCTATTAAGTATGGAGTATTTTCATCTATTGGTATTTTCATATCCCTGCATGTCTATTGCCCAACGAGGTCTATTGCTCAGTGCGGTCTGTTGATCGATGGAATTTATTGACCAGCGCGGTCTATTGACCGATGGAGTCTATTGACCGATGACGTCTATTGACCACTTAGATCTATTGCCCGATGAGGTCTTTTG
>MJUU01008326.1:323554-333891 GCA_002080025.1 Modiolus philippinarum
CTTCCTCAACTTAGATATGTACATGTATGTAACCGTGCTGAATAATCGGATGATCAGATTTTGTCAACGATCACATGGAGAAAATGAGAAGAATTCGTAGAAAAATCCGAAAGGGCTGATGTGGTCGTCCTTGCTTTCAAATTGTATAGTTATTTTACAAATGTTGATCACCAGAATCTTACACACCGATCCATTATTTATGACAACAGATTTTTCCCTTTAAAAACTTAATTGTTGTTTCCCTACCGGATTTGAATTTACTACCGGATTTGACATGTTTAACACGACGGGTGTATTATAAGATACAGGAGATCCTTACTCTATCGGTGCACCTGATCTCACCCATGGTTTTTTATTGGGTCCGTGTTGTTAATCTTTGTATATGTGTGTGTCTTCATTTTCTTCTGTGCCGTACTCATCTTATTGCTGTTTCTTTGTTTTTCCGATGTTGCCATTGTCCTTGGATTATTCGTTTTAGATTGACGGTTCTGTTCTCACTTACTTTATGATGAGCAAACTGAACAATGAAAACCCAAATTTGGATCTATTTATGACATCTGGATGCAGTACCGACAAGAATGTTGCAGTTTTTGACCGGTGCACCCCCCCAAAAAAATCTCACCAATGAACAAGACCCAGTAAGAATAGAAATGTAAAGGAAGACGAAATAGTCTCAACTAAAAGAACTACCTAAAGATGGTCAACTTTATTGTACAACTTGGGTATTTTGTATGGTGAATGAAAGGATATGGAGTAAATGTACAAGAGACAAAGTCTCTACAAATTGGGTATTTTGTATGTCTGACGATTTCAAAATAAGGAGGGACCTGGGGATAATTGAATCGTAATCGACAAAATAGTATCAATAAACTACATACCAATGAAGAAGACCATACGGATTAAAAATATTTTGGTCGCAGCATGTGGATAGCCGAAATGGCTGTTGTATATCAGAGAAGATGGAATATGTTAATCTTAGACAAGTTACTGCTTTATTATTGTAAACTTATTAATTTTCGCGGTTTATGCAAGATCGACATGTTTGCAGGTACCATTTTTCACGCTTTTCAATGATAAAAAAAGTTTTTTTTACACAAAAACGTATTTTCACGGGTATTATTTTTCTCGTTCCAGAGTCAACCGCGAAAATAGCTAAAATTAGTACACTGCAAAAATTAATACGTTTACAGTACCAAATATAAAGAAATGCAAAAGAAAATACAGATACAAGAAATCGGAAGAGGAAGATTGAAACGAAGAAAATATGAGAGATAACAGGTCATGATCAGCAAAGTTTTATGCTGTGTTTCTGAGAAAGAAACAATGGCTAGATATAGATTATGGTCAGAATGGCGGTAAAGCAAAACAAAAGTGAAATTATTTGAATTCCGTCAATTTGATAGGTGAACATCGCTCACGTGGCACATCAATGTGCAGTTGCAATTCCCATGAAACACATTTGATCATATGACCACGCGGCGGATGAATTAGTGAAAAAAAGAATCCCATTGTACATGACATACTATCTTTTTAATAAATTTCTTTTTTATGATTTGGTTTTAAAATGTAATTATAAGAATTGAATGCATTATTTTGAAGTTTCATAGGCACTATAAAAGTGTTTCCCGGGCGCACATTTTCAACATTAAGCGCTAACGCGCTTCATTAAAAATGTGCTTCGGTCAACACTTTCATATCCCAATAAAACTTCAAAATAATGCATTCAATTCTTAAATGAAGAACAAAATGAAAACAAAACAAAGTGATATTTAGGCTACGAAAGATAAACGCAAATGTATGGCAAAGCGTTAGGATAAATGGAACAGCACAAAACACAGCAAGACAAAACAGATTTAGATCAAGACGGGAAACATAACACAGTGAAGCTTTCACTATTTTAAGGAGGTTCGCTCCTCATATTTTGGGATTTCTGTCAGATTTTCGGAATCCTCTGGTTTTATCCATTTAAAAGCATTATAATTTTTTGCCCATGGACCCTCTTATTTTCTTACATAATTGCATTTTAAACATCTTTATGAGCATTCTGTAAAAATTTCATTAATTCTATTTATTCTGTCACATTCATTCATGGTCAAACCTTTGCTAATGTTAATCCTATGAAAAATTCAGAGGAGTTCAGTTTCCCGCCAAATTTTCAATCATGTATATCTAAAAAAATGAGATCATCAACCTATCAATTTTTTTCACTAAAATAACTTTTTATTTAATTTTCTAACAAAAAATCACATTTACTTGAAATCCTATTTATTTTCAAATTGAGTAGCGAACCCCCTTAATATGACACGAGAAGCTAGGATTTTGAACAAGACAATTCAAAATAAATTGCTCGGAGAACGACAGAAAACAAACACGGGATGAAAATCGGAAAATTCAGGTTTGGAAATTGCTTTTGGATAAATGACACTCCCTTACAGAACAAAACAACATATAATTAGGTAATATTAGAGCAGAAAAGTAGAATTAAACATGAGGTTATGGTTAATATTATATACTCATTTAAATATCTATAATCTGATTTGTTCAAATCGTGTCACGTGGCATTTGAGATTTCGCTGGGTCAATCGGCTAGCGTTGGGTCGCATAGGAAGGTCAACCGGTGAACAAGAAAATTCGGTATAATATAACAGTTACCACCCTAGATAGTGTGTGACCCAGCGGTTTCTCTCCCCTCGAAATTTAGGTCACCCTCGAGCAAGCTCTCGGGTGACCTTAATATCTCGGGGAGAGAAACCGCTGGGTCACACATTATCTAGGGTGGTAATTGTATAAGGTTAAGGTTGATATGGGGCAAGGATTCTGGTTAAATACATACTTATAGGGTCTGTAAGTCTCGTCATGTGACTCACGAGAATTCACGATAAACAGGCAATTCGAAAACGATTCCCGCCAAAACATGACGTCTGAGGATTATGACGTTCAAATTTTTGTTTGAAACGTCATATAACTTTGTTTAAAATGTAACTTCCGGGTACAGTTTTTGATCCCGGAAGTTGCAAAATTTGACGAGACTTACAGACCCTATTATTGTAGATTAGGTACCTCCAAGCGTCTACTGAACGATGTTGCTCATTTCATTATGTGGATCTTCAAAGAGTGCAGGAAATACTCGTGTTTATCACAAGCGACCTATAAAGTTGGTAGAATTGGAGTGTCGATTCATTGGGATGTACTTACCACAAATAAAAGGCATTCTGAAATAAAAGAAAACATTTTTTTCATATTGCCAAAAATCTAAAATTTTTTGTCGTTTGCAAGCTCCTTGCTTCCCTTTTGACGGGGCCCTAAAGGGAGTCCGTGTACGATGTACGAAAAATAACAGCAATGGTTTGTACGATGTACTAAAATAGCCCTAACATTAAATTGACGTGTACGTTGTTCGAAGCATGTTTTGTACGAATGTACACGAATAATTAAGGCCTTGTACGATGTACAATACGAGCACGTACGAAAATAACCCTTTACCTGCCTCTTTTAATCTTCGCATTATGAGAATAAATGGTAATTATTAAACGCAACATAAACCAATACATTAAGGTGAAAAAGTGCATCTATCTATTGCAGAAATAGTTTTGCACATTTTTTTGCGATGCGTAAATAGCAGGACATGCTTACCCTGTCGACGAACTCTGTTAAAATAAATAAATAGATAGATAGATAAATAAATAAATAAATATCTAAACAAATAAATGAATAAATAAATAAATATCTTTATTGAGAGAGAGTGACTTATTTGGATTGCACAAATTTTCAATAAGGTTCTCTTAAAAACAAACATATGTTCACATGCACACATGCCTCATGGTGAATTCAACTTGAAGAACAGCATTAAAAGCGTTGTTCCATTGCTTTGTTTTACCATGTATAATTTGTAGATACTTTGTCTCATGGGCATTTACTCCATATCCCTTCATCAGCTTAATATACACCTGCAAATATAAACACTACTTTTATATCAATATATTCTGCAGAAGTGAAATATCCAGGTAAATCCTGCAAATTGATAGGTGAGCTATCCCTGTGGTAGCAAAATCGCAATTTTTAAATGCCTTTGAGTACAAAAAATGTAGCACTTCTAGCAGAATATAAAAGTTATTCGGGCATTACTGAGGATACGGGTTCATATTCCCTGTGAAGATTCACGAATAACATATAATATAAAAAATAATATGGAATAGAAAAATATCAGAAATTAAGCAATTTGTGAGTATTTTTGAATTCAAAAACAGTTTTCGAGTTTTTTTTATTGCATTAGGTTGAGAGTTAAACACTTTAGGTTCACCAATGGAGAAACTCGTTTTGTATTTGGTTTTGGGAAAATCAAATTGTCTGAAGATGAAAATTTTGTATTGTTTGATTCATTTTCTTTTGCAGAATCAAGTACATCTGATAAGCATAATTATGGAGATCACGTGCACTCGTCTCAACTCGGTAAACGGCAAATCAGAACTGTTTATTTTTAAGAATCAACGGCAGTATCCATGACAAAACATCACAAAAAACGTGACTTCACAGCGGAAAGTATGTTAAAAGGGGCGGGGTTTTTGCTTCTCCATTAAAGTTTTCGGGACATTGCAAATTATATTTTACAGATGTATCAGGTGCTTCCTTGTACAGAAAACCCTGTTGGGGAAATACATGATTAATTTGATACATTTATATATGTATTTTACATAAGAGCAAATAGTCATCAAAATGATTGCATATCTTATTGGAATTATACTTTTATCAATATTCATGAAAATATTGCTGAATTTAAAATGGAACCAACGATATCAAAAAATGTCTGGATTTTTCGAAAATGGTCACTGGTTTTTTGGCAATGTTGAGATTGATACGTTGACTGTAAAAGAAATTGTTGAAAAATTCCCGGTATTTCTTAGATATTCAAAAGGATTATTCAAGTACAGAATAGCATGCTTTCACCCGGAGTTGATAGCAGAAGTATTTAAAAAGTCAGAAAGATACATAAACGATAGTTCTGTCGCTAATCTAGCGTTTGAGAAGTTTGCAGCTCAAGATAGCAGTGGACAACAGTGGAAAAGACAACGCAATTTAGTACATTATTGCTATGGAATCAAGGCATGCAATGTGGCGAGATGTGTTTACAGATTTTATTGACCGTGCATTTGGAAAAGATTCGAAGAAAGTTTGTATGAGCAATGACCAAATAACAAATCTGACTGTTGATTGTTTAAATAGAATATGGTTCGGAAGTAACCTCAACAGGTCGGAGTGTTACTATATTGCTAAGTTAAATAGAATGTATTTTAACTTCAATAAAGTCAGGCATGAACTTGGGATTAAAGAAAAGAATGCAAAAAGTATTCTGTCTCTGTTGTTGAGTTATATAAAAACAATCATTGACTTTACAAGTCTAAAAAGAGAGTTTCATTCTGCGCACAACCGGATTTTGAAAATAAAGGCACGGACGCTACGGGAGACAACTCAGGTCGTGGATGGTGTACAATCATCGAGAAGGAAGGAAAATACAAATTATCTGATAACGATTATACTGCTTTGTTTAAAACACATAATACATTTTTCGACAATTTAGTTTATTTTTTAAAGCAATGATTTTGCAACTTGTTGCACACCCCGAATGGCAAGAAAAAATACGCGAGGAAATATTATATATAAAGGAGTCAAAACCTTGTCGACTTGAGGAAATAGAATATAATGATACAAAATATCTAAAATGGTTTATTCTTGAAATTTTACGATATTATTTCACCTCCAAGTTACCCAGATTGTTAAAAGAACCCATTACTTATGATGGATACAAGTTTGAAAAAGGAACTGTGGTGGAAATAAATTTAAGGATACTTCACCGTCATCCAGACTTGTGGAGAGACGCCGAAAAATTTCAGCCAGAGAGATTTTCTAGAAAGGAAAACATTATGCTATACCAGTTCTTACCATTTTCAACAATGGAAAGAACTTGTCTTGGTAAATATCTGACTTTATCAGTAATGACAGATTTTTTGGTGACATTTCTGCACCGTGTGAAGTTTGAACAAAAATGTGGTGATCAGCTGGACATAAATAACATTTATATGGGTATCATCTCTAGATAAATAATGAAGTCATGCAACGTTCCACTTCAGAAATGTAGTTGACTTTGTCAGTTTAATGAGGTAGTCGAGTAAATTTGTTTGTTTTTAAAGTTTTTTGTTTTTGTGATCTGGAAATGAGTTTTGTATGATAAAAATGTATTATAGTACCTCTAACTAGAAAGAGGTATAGCCACTTTCACTTGAAACTATTTCATTCAGCATACATATTTTACGACTGCATGCATCAAATCTTCTCCAAAACGGTTTTAACGGGTCATCAATTATATACACTTATAACAAATAACAAAATACCGAAGTTACTGTTAATTTATTTTCTGCACATGCGCATTTCGACAACTTATGTCTCATCAGTGCAGTTCAAACCAAAATACCTGGAAATAACAAAATAATTAAAATGTATTTTCATACTTTCAGTTAAAAGATTCAGTCACTGAAATTGCTACTGAAATGCAATTTTGGCCTTCGTTTTGTTAAAATTTGTTGCACAGCACCTCAAGAACCAATATTAATTAACTACCATTCGAAAGGCAAATGTTTATACACTCGCAATCAAAAAATTCGTTTTTCATCTTTCCAAACACTGCAGAATGGCTTATATTGACACAAAAAGTTGTTTACAGCCATGTTCAATTGCTAATATGTCAGAAAACATTAAAGTGTGGCATATTTTAATTTTATTCCAAGGAAGATCACTTGCTAGAGACGAGCTAACAAGATTTTTGAAATTTCAGTATATTTTGAAAATGGCCTAATGTAGGAACAAAATCCACGCCTTACGCTTAATGGCTATACTTCCTTCAGTATTCTTCATTGTACGTTTGAGAACGTGTCTGTCTGCATTTAAACATGTGAAATTCTGCAATATCTGGTAAAAGAATAAACGTCGTCTTTATTTCTTTAACTAATTTTGGCTCTCATTAAGATCATATTGGTGAATTGTTCTCTATCAGCACTGATACATCTTTAGGATTACAGTCGTTGTATCTTCTTTGAAAAAAGGATTGTGGTGGAAATTAATTTAAGGATACTTCAGCGTCATCCAGACTTATGGAGAGACGCCGAAAAATTTCAGCCAGAGAGATTTTCTACAAAGGAAAATTTTGAATCATATCAGTTTTTACCATTTTCAACATTGGAAAGAACTTTTCTTGCTAAATATCTGACTTTATCAGTAATGACAGATTTTTTGGTGACATTTCTGCACTACGTGAAGTTTGAGCAAAAATGTGATGAATAAAATTTATATGGGTTTCATCTCTTGTTAAATAATGAAGTCATGCAACGTTCCACTTCGGATTTTTTTTTCAATATTCACTGAAGCGGTTCCCCTGCCGGTTAAACTGTTAGTTCCCCTAGGAATTCACCAAACCAGTAGTCAGTGCTGACTCAAAAACCGATTTTATTTGGAATTTTGCAAAATTAGATTTTTTATACCTTTTCTTTAAAACCATCTGCATCATGCAGAACTTTTACCCTTAACTTATTTTTGCTTTTTATTTATATCTTAATGAATATTTGTTCTCTATCAGTTTGTATACAACTTGTAGGTTATGGCCTCCCAAATATTTTGAATAATCTGTACTGAAAAGACATAAGTTGTCGAAATGAGCATCTATAAAAATTAACGGTAACTTCGGTATTCAGTTATTTGTTACCACTAGGTCGATGCCTCTACATGTGGACTGTTTATCCCCGAGGGTATTTATCAAACCAGTAGTCGGTGCTCCGGTGCTGGTTCAAAAACGATTTTCTTTTGGTATTTTTGCACTTGATTATTAAGGTTTTCTATTGAGATTCTAACTACACAGTGTCTGCAAGCTTTTTCGGATAGGGTCTGTAAGTCTCGCCATGTGACACCGAGAAATCACGATAAAATTAAAATTTGAAAACGTTTCCCGCCAAAATATGACGTTGTGAGATTATGACGTCCTTATTGTTTGCTTGAAACGTCATATTTTTCTGTTAAAAATGCAACTTCAGGTACAAATTATGTACCCGAAAGTCCCAAAATTGGACGAGACTTACAGACCCTATTACGGTGTTCGAAATATTTTGAATTGATCTGCAGTAAAGATACAACAGTTGTCGAAATGGCCATCTATATAACTTCAGTCTTTAGTAATAGACTACATTTCATTTTTTCCGGTAACAAATGGCTACTTTGCCTATATCTTTATTTTTACCCCCCCNTTTTTTTTCCCCCCCCCCCCCCCCACTTAGCAAAGGCGGGGGAATTTATGTAATGCAGTCCGTCCGTACGTAAGTATGTGTGCAGTGCTTCCCGATAGCTCTGGAACTATAAGAGATACAAATTTGAAACTTGGCACCATACTAGAGTATCATATGCATTAGCATGCCAGAGGTTCGGAGTACCTGTCAAACGCCCTAGGGGCAAATTATTGGCGAAAACGAATTACCTAATAATCTATGAAATCTCCAAGGCTATTTGGGCTAGGAAGTAGAAACCCAGGAAACGACTTGCATATTATGTAGCAACTTTACAGAGGGCGTCGGAATTTTCGTATGACCCCTCAGGGGATGGACTCTAGGGGGTCCAAAAAAAAACGATTCAGCTAGAACTCCTCTTACACCTTAATTTGCAGAAACCTAGTTTTAAGGGTATAAGTAACACTATAAAAGTTTTCTGTGCCGAAAGTTTCGGATTTTTGAAATATGCCTTCAGGACGGAATAATGAACGAAATTGTATTTCGAGTTATCCAGTAATATGCGAAATCTTCTGAAGTATTTATGTTTGGAAGCTGAAATTTTCTCTATGAGTTCAATTATCTTTATCTTATTTGCAATGGTAGCGGACATTTGGTATGACCCCTGCGGGGCATGCCATTAAAGGACCAAATAACTTGAATTACTTTTGGAATCAAAGATAAGAAGTTAGAATTTTGACTTCGATGCCAAATTTGGTAAATTTCCTAAAAATGTCAAAGACTAAGAATGTTTGAAATTCTAGCATATCATATAATTAAGCAACTCTTTAATGTCATCATCTAGTATGAACACTTAAACTTCAAAAATATTATTCTTATATTGGTAAATTTCCTGAAACTCTCAAAGACCCATTACTTTTTGGAATTCTGCCTAGAAACCATATCTTTTTTGGTGCCTTATTTTATCAGTGATTATTTTCAATAGTCAGATTGAAAAAAAAAATGATTTTAATTTTGGTAAATTTGCTGAAAGTCTTAAAGACTTGCCATTTTTGGGAATTCTACCAGGCAACCATATCTTTTTCAATTCCTAAGAGTAATGATGATCATTTTCAATAGTCAGATTTAAAAAAAAACTTTGATTCTTATTTTGGTAATTTCCGGAAAGTCTTAAAGACCTGTTATTTTTGGAATTTTACCTAGCAACCATATCTTTTTCCATTCCTAACAGTAATGATGATCATTTTAATAGTCAGATTGCAACAAACTTTGATTCTAATTTTGGAAAATTTCCCGAAAGTCTTAAAGACCTGTTATTTTTGGAATTCTACCTTGAAACCATTTCTTTTTCCATTCCTAACAGTAATGATGATCATTTTCAATATTAATATTGCAAAAAACTTTGATTCTTATTTTGGTAAATTTCCTGAAAGTCTTAAAGACCTGTTATTTTTTTTTAATTCTACCTAGCAATCATATCTCTTTCGATTCCTAACAGTAATGATGATCATTCGCCCTCGTGCAAAGCTCTGTCCTTAGCTGATTTTTTGCTTTACATTTAGATCATATTTTGTTTGTTTTTGTTCTCTTCCAGTTTTTAAACATCTTTGAGCTTATGGTCTTCAAAACGTTCAGATTTTATCTGCACTGAAGAAACATAAGTTGTCGAAATGGGCATATGCAGAAAGTAAATTCACAGTAACTTCGGTATTTAGTTATTCAATAGTCAGATTGCAATAAACTTTGAATCTTATTTTGGTAAATTTCCTGAAAGTCTTAAAGACCTGTTATTTTTTTTATTTATTTTTTTTTTTGAATTCTACCTAGCAACCATATCTTTTTCCATTCCTGACAGTAATGATGATCATTTTCAATAGTCAGATTGCAAAAACTTTGATTCTAATGTTGGTAGATTTTCTGAAACTCTCAAAGACCTGTTATTTTTTGGAATTCTACCTAGCAACCATACCTTTTCAGTTCCTTATATTACGAATCATTGTTTTCAATTGAAAGACTGCAAAAATCTTCTGCTCTTGTTCTTGTAAATATCATGAAATCCTCAAAGACCAGTTTTTT